>JACWBX010001475.1:9502-25718 GCA_014622435.1 Polypedilum pembai
AAATTGTTACATCATCAATATCGAAGAGATTACTCTGAGGGCATTTATTTTCTTTTTTCTACCAATCATTATCTACCTATCTATCTTACTTTTTGTGCAAATAAAAATATTTGTTATAAATCATAATTATCGCAAACGCACACAGACCAAACGGTGGTGGGCAAAAACACCCAAGGACAATTTCCCCAAAACAATTTCGGATAATTCTCCCAAACAATCAAAGACACTTTTCCCACATGTAAATGCATGTGGGGAAAATGTCCTCAATGGAAGACACTTTTTCCACATACAAAATGAGATTTTCTTTTTTGTCCACAATTGCGGACAGTTATTCCACACACATACATTACATTTACATGTGGAATAACTGTCCGCAATTGTGGACAAAAAAGAAAATCTCATTTTGTATGTGGAAAAAGTGTCTTCCATTGAGGACATTTTCCCCACATGCATTTACATGTGGGAAAAGTGTCTTTGATTGTTTGGGAGAATTGTCCGAAATTGTTTTGGGAAAAATGTCC
Source organism: Polypedilum pembai (assembly GCA_014622435.1). Taxonomy (NCBI): domain Eukaryota; kingdom Metazoa; phylum Arthropoda; class Insecta; order Diptera; family Chironomidae; genus Polypedilum; species Polypedilum pembai. Next base: position 10,024 of record JACWBX010001475.1, read on the forward strand.
TTGGGTGTTTTTGCCCACCACCGACCAAACGTGAATGTTCACGTTAATTTCGCACACAATTTATCAAAGATGATAAAATGCCATAGCACATGACAAAAAAAGGAAAAAAATGATAAATGCAATTTAATTTGGCAATGACTCATGAATGAACTTCTTTTTCTATTCCATTATCATCATCATCATCTGCTGTCTAAACTGATTGACGTAATAAATGTAAGTATTTTTTGGTAGCGAGTATATTTAGTATTATTAGATCCATTTCATCAGATCACACTCGAGAAATCAAATAAAATAAAGAGAAGAAAATAAGAAATGATGAAAATTTATTATTGCCATTAAAGTGTCGAGAAAAGCATATGCTTCAAATGAAGCAATGAAAAGAGAGCAAGAGAAGAGTGGCAATTTGGCAATACTTGAAAGAGATGCGATGTCGGAAGAGTGGAGTGAAAGAAAGAGTTGAATGTACTACAAAATCTACATAAATTATCAGAAAAATCCATAAATTCCACTCGATAACCTTTTTTTATTTCTCTATCCTCGTTGGAAGTGCATATGTCTGGAATAATAGAAGCAAAATCATGTGTGCGTATGTTTTCTTGTGTACACGCTTATATTATTCAATATCTGTGTCTATATCTATAATAATCATCATCATATATAATTCAATCAGTACAACTCTCGAAAAATTGAAATTTGAATGCACACACAAAGCATGAGAGGCAAAATTGATGAAAATCCATTGGGTCATAAATTTTCTAAGGATCGGAAAAGATGAATTCAATAAATTTTTGATAATATGTTATAACCAATCATTGATCGATCATAGCAAATGTGTGTGTATATGCGAATATAGCCATTGATGTTTGATGTATCATACACAATATAATTTTGTAAATCAATTGAAAGGAAATAATTTTATTATCTCATATTAGCATTAATAGTACCATTTAGCACAAGGGATGGGCAGTTAGGTAAAAAAATTTTATCTATTTTTTGCCTATGAGCGATTTTAAAATTCAATTTTAGCGCCCTCTATAACAAAACATTTGAATCATTCCTATTTGTCACATGAGACATATTTTGTTGCGCAACAAATTGTTTACAAAATTTAAAATTTAGTTTTATAAACTTCTAAACAAATTAAAGTCATTACAGACATTATTTACTTCAGAGTCATTTAAAGACTACAAATAATGAAACTAGAAAGAAAATAACCAAAGCAATTTTTCGTATATTGACAATTTTTGCCTAAATTAATTTTTTTGCCATTTGCCTAAATGTCCATCTCCTTGATTTATCATTATGCTCATAAGAAGAAAGGTCAATAAATGGATTATCATGTGTGATAAATTGTAAATTTAAATATATGTGTGAAACTTACTTCGTCACTAGATGGGCTTTGTGCTTTTACATATTTCTGTGCTTCAATTCCAATCTTGCTATCTTGAACGTCGATAATGCGCGGTAAATATGAGTTTTTGTTGTTGCTATTATTACTGCTGCTGTTATTGTTATTAAAAGTTGTTGTGACGTTATCTGTAATTAGAAACAAAATGCGAAAATTAAAATAGATGTAGAGAGAGAAAGTTGAGGGTAGGAGTAAGAGCATAAGTTTGTAATTTAGTTCGCATTATCATCATCAGACGTGATGTGAAGTTTTTTTTTTACAGTTTGTTAAACTGTATTTAATAATAACAATAATATTCTTGCTTTAACAGATTATAATTCACACACAAGCATTAGCTATGATAAAAAGTGTGAAACATATGTTGTGAATCATAAATAAAATCAAAATGAATTTAATTTTCATTTTAAACACACATGCATGTGCCTAATAGATTTTTTATTCATTCAACTCTTTTTATTAATTGCAAAATTAAATTGAATTTATTCACATCCAAAATGAGAAAATTTTTAACAAGCAGCAGCAGCAGCGTGTTTAGATCGTGAGCATAAATAAGCGGCACTAGGGAATGAACAAATATGAAAAGTGCTGCGAAATAAAGAGCTTCATTTCCGGAACTTTTCATGGTTCATTGCATTGCAGGAAATACTGCTCAATGTTAATATTTATTAACACAATGAATTTTCAACTTTAATTTTTAACTCTCGATTTTAATTCACGAGCATGTGTTGCAATTGGCGTTAATCGAGAGTCAGGTTTTCTGCTACAATTTGCCGGTTCAAATATTTAATTTTGGCATGTCAAGTACAGCTCGATTTCTTTTTTATTGAAATTATTATTTGCAATGAATTGAATTTTATTTAGAAAATTTATTTTGTAATAATTGAGTCCTCCTTCGAGAGAAGCAGAATTTGTTGAATCATTGTTAATCAAGAAATAATAGAAATTTTCAATAAGCGTTTTAACCGTTACAATTCAAATCTAGGAGATTGTCTTTTTTGACAATAAATCCCTTAATATGCGCCTATAATTGCTTTTTTAAATTTTTAAGAAATAACTGAATTTTGCTTTATATTATAATTTATGATTCAGTACTTCCTCATAATCAGATAAGAAATGAAAATAATTAGAAATTCATAACAAAATTAAATTTTTGAAAAGAAATTTTGTAACGGTTTTAAAAATTTTAAATGAAAAAATGGTCCAACTTGGAATTATTTAAGATTTAAATTTCCTAGTATTTCTTGTTGTTAATCATAATAATTTCATAAATATTCAACAAGCCATTTGCAGGCTCATTAATTCACTGTAATAATTGATCTCTCTCTCATCAAGAGTTATCGATAATTTTAATTATTGATGAGAGCTGATTCTTGATGTATTTCAATTTTAATTAACATTTTTAATTTTCATTGCAATTTGCAATGATTTTAAATCAATATATTAGTTCAATATATTCATTTCAATTAATCGGAAATGTTTAAAAAGGCCCAAAGCGATGAGGCGCATCAGTATTAATTAGCTGAATGTTTAAATGGAATCTATTTGAGGTTTCTTATTAAATACAATTCTGCTTTATGAAATTTTCATTTTGCAGTACTAATTCACTTTATTTCCTTCCTTCGTCTGCATTAACTTCATCATAAATTCATATGAGTAATAAAGGAAGAAGGAAAGCAGCAGGAGATGAATGAGAGAATTATACACAAAAAAGAAAGAACATTCCAATCCTTCGACAAAGTGCCCCAAAAATCAACAAAAAGAGAGTAAGTAAGGAAGCAGCAGAGTAAAAAAGTTTTTAAAAAACATTCCACGAAGTCCACATTCATATATCTACAGAAAAAGACAAGAAGAGCAGCAGCAGCAGCAGCAGTAGATGAAGAAAAGTTTGACTCGAGAATTTTGAAATAAGTATTTTTTTCCCACAGCTATTAAGGAGACACGTATTTTGATCCTTCCGGATAAACAACATAAAAACATTTTTCATTCTTGGAGTGACCTTACACTGATTGAAGATTGAGGATTGAGGCAGGTAGGAATATTGTATGTAACAATTCAATGGTCTTTTTCTTCCTCCACCTTACATATTTTTCTCTTTATTTTCTTTCTTTCTCGCTCGCTCACTGCTTTCTTCATTGTGTGTGCTTTTGTTGCTGCATGATATTATTCAATATTTCATCATGACTTGAATTTCTTTATCCGATAATACGAAGAAATTTATATACAGGGTCTTTTTTTCGAAGGTGATGGTACTTTAAGCAAGGCAAAGACTCTTTAATACTTTTTAAATTGGATTTCTTTTTGTTTGTTTTTAAATGTAAACAAAAATTGTCTTTCTTAAAAATTATTTAAATAAGATTAAATGAAGAAGATACAAATAAAAAGCGAATGATTTTGTTCACTTTTTATAATGATAAGCAAGTATTTTTGTCAGAAATAAATAAAATGTCCAATTTGATTTATTTACAATAAAACTTTTAACTAAAATAAACATAAGAAAACGCAACATAATACAAGAAAATTCAAATTAATAAATGACAGTTATTTTCAAATTTCAATATAAAAGAAATTTTGAGTGTCTTAGCCTTAATAGTGCATCAAGCACATACAAAAACGTTCATTGCGATAATTTTCAACAAAATAAATTTAATTTTTCCCGTTCTGATCTTTATTCTGCAGAGTATTATTAGTAAAATATGAGGCAGGAAGAAAGATTTTTTTATTACTCTTACCCATCGTAATTTTGCAGCTTCATTCATAAAAATATTTTCATAAAAAGAAAGAGGAGAAATAGAAGATTTCGACGTAATCAAAGTGTAGTCTATTTTATGACTTTTTATTGCTGTTGTTGTTGTTTATTCTTTTGTTGTTGTTTTAACTTCTATTACGTAAACAATTTCCGTTTATTACTGTGTCATTCTACCCATAGACACTGACTTTGTCTGTTGTCTCTCTTTTTGCCGACATAAAAAATCATAAAACAAAAACGAGGCAAAGGAGCAATTTATATGCTTTGACTGTCTAGCCTTTTAACATAGATTTGACTTATCATCAATTATCACTTTGTCTTTAGTAATGAGTTATGTAACTTTATATGAGCACTTTTTTTGGGTCGTGAGCATAACAGGTCTGATAAATATACAAAATACTTTTTTTAATGCCTTTATTATGCGCTCGCTTGAACTCGTGCGTGTGTGTATTTATTTTATTGTGTTGTATACCTCAATATAAATCTTTTTTTATATTTAAAAAATAACTTTCAAATGAGTCACTGCAGCAGCAAGAGAGCATAATTTTTCATTATTTTTATTCATTCATTCACATGCACGTAATTCTTTTTATTATTCAAGTAGTACTCTTGTGCTTGCATACACATACAATAGAAAGCTATCATAATATTATTTCAAAATCACTTAATTTGTAAAAGATTGCATCAGTGAATCCGCGCCGATTCGTTTTTCGATCAATGACACTTTGGCATTTTTTTAATTTGAAATGTTAAATTGAGATGTATGTTGCGATTGAATAAAATACAGAGAGAGAGAAAGAGCTCTCGAGTAGCACTTTAATTTATCCACATAATTGTTTCATTGTGATTCCATTCATTCTTCTCTCTCACACGAACAAAAAATATTTGCTAAGCATTCAACTGCAATTCACTTAGCTTTCTTTCTTTATTGATTTCTTTTTCTGCTTCTGTTCTATAAAAATATAATTATTTCTCTTTTTTTTCTTTCTTTCTTTATTGTTTTGCCAAAAATTCCGTTTAATGAAATTAACATTCAGAAAACATCTTTATTCGTTTTAAACAATATTCTTTCCGTCATAATACACAATTTTTATTTATTTTTTTTTTTCCTGTTTTAAAAGTCATAAGCACAAACAATTTATATTGCTATTTAGTCAAACGGAATGTTATTAACACGCGTGCTTAACCGAACGATTGTTATTAAGAGACTACATTGCATTTTCGTAAAAAATATTTCAATAATTCATGGTGTTGTTGAAGATTAGGGTTGTACACTGTTACACTTGTATATGTGTGTTAGGTGTATATTTTGTGGGTGTGTGTGTGCTTGGTTAACACAGTCGAGTCAATTTTTTGGGATTCTTGTTAGTCAGAATGACGGACAATATGTGAAATGTATTCCTATAAGAATTTATGATTGCGTACATCAGGCAAGCCTAGCCGCATGCATTTAATGAAGGTATAGAGTCTACCTTTGTAGGTATTACCTCACTTACATATAGAACGAGCAACTTGATATAGTTGTATGTGTATGGGAGATAGAGAGAATTGAAAGAGAGCGCGTAGCTATAAATAGCTTACTTTTCATTTCTCTTTTCAACTATATTTTTTTTCATTTTGAAAACTGTATATACTACTTTAGGCTTTAAATCATATTGCATTTATCCAATATTGAGTATGTGAGAATGTATTTCATTTTGTTATTAGTATGCTGAATGAAAGAGAGAGAAAGAGTAAAGCAAGATAAAGTGTCTGCATTTGTTTTCATTTATTTTTGTCGGCATTCGTTTTGCATGAGTCAGTTAGAAAAAATTTCTAAACGATTATGAAAGCTTTAGCTCAGTCGCACTATATGGATAAATATTTTATGTGTGTGTACATTTGCTCTCATGCGAGAGTTGTAGAGAAACAGTTTCTTTACATTCTTTATGATTATTTTTGCATTATATACATACTGTTATCCATGTTGGATATTTGAGAACATTTTTCACGGGTTTAATGGAACGCAATGTTATTATTATTATATTCGTTCACCTTTACCCGACCACATTGTTGCGAACTTCCTTCCTTTATATAAACTTTTCTTAATTATTATGCAGTTTGCTTGCTTGAATGGAAAATTCTTTGAAAAAAGTAAAATTATATTCTTCGGCCCGTCGAACGTGAGAAAATGAGGCTGTAATTACTCTAAATTAACATCTATTAACACAATTTTTCTTTTGCTTTAAGGATAATTATTGCTGCAGGCTAGCAAAATTGAATTTCATTTATGTCTTATTATTCATTCTTTTTCACTTTGTTTTATTATAATTTGTTATACCTACATATTTAGTCAATTACTTTGTTGTTCATTTTGTTCTTAGAAAAAATTTCGCTTTAATGATTATTTAATTTTTCAAGTGGAGACAAAATTTCTGTCAACATTATGTTGTCATTAAGTAGTTCAGTTATTCAAATTTTAAAAATTCTTTAGTCTTGTTATTAGAGAATATTAATATATATAATTGAGTGATATTAAAAGCTATCACTTACTACTAACTGGTACTAATTACTATGAAATATGTATTTTAAAATTTTTGTGCTTAGCACTAAGTGTTTCTGTGCTCAGAATTTAGTGAGTGTTCAGTGTTTCAACTAGGGTTCGGCTTTATTTATTGATTTTTTTGTAAAATTGAATAAGAAACAGAAATTATGCGCATAATTCTTCTTATTTGCGTAATGCTGAACTTTAGTTTTAATGCTGTCTTAAATTTTGAAATTTTGTGCTCAGCACAGTGCTTTAGTGTTTCAACTTTGAAATCTTTAGTGCTCAGCATTTAATTATTGAGCACTTCAATGCTCAATCAGTACAATTTTTGAGTGTTTCGATGCTCATAATTTAATTTTTTAATGGTTTAATTGTTCAATAGTGCTGCAAAGCAATCCGAAAGCGCTAGTTTATAAATATTTTACACCACTTTCGTAAATTGTTTTTTTGTCATCTTTTTTGCTCTTGTCATGGCGTTAAGTTGTTGTGAATAAAATAAATACGAACTGAATCAAGTGAAATATAGAATAAACAACGGAAAGAAAAATATAAATTCTTTTTTCTCAGAAGAGAAATCTAAAAAAATCCATTTAATTCAGTACAAAAAGCATCAGTAGCAGCATCAACATCCATAAAGTGATTTTTTTCCTCTCGTTGTTCTGTTTCTATATAGCTCGTTGTTGAAACGAGTTCACTATATATTGAATAATAAATTTTAAGAAGAAACAAAAATTTTTTCACTTACATTGACAGCGTTTTGCTTGCTGTTTATGTTTATCCCTTTTTGAGTTAGATCCAGCAAATTTATTTAGCCTTCGCACTTGCTGTATTTAAAAACTTAATCCTTAAAATATTGACTCTCTTTTTCCCACACACAGTCTCCCTTTTCTCTGCCCACTATGTAAATTTTTGTTCCTTTTTATGCTTTCAAAGCTTCACACTTAAATGTGTGCTCATATATCCAAATAAATATCTCGCTCTATACACTCAGAGACCAAAGAATGAAAGGGAAAAAATGTCACGCACTAAGCTTCATAACATAAATTATATTTTTTTTCTACACTCGCCCGATTTTGGTGTTGTCCTTTCTCAAGCAAAATGCCATTTAACAAATTAAATTAAAACGTTGAAGACGATTCTTATTTTCTTTCTTTCTTTTCTCGCAATAAACAAAAACAACATGCTGTGTGAACGAACAACATGAGTCAACCGTATGGTCAGTTAAATTCTTTAATTGTCGAAAACAAGCACTGATAAGTTGGGAAATTTATCCACTAATTAGATTTCCACATGAGCTGCTGCTCCATTTGTGTTAACTATAAACTTTTATTTTCACTCTGCACACATTCAATGAATGTCGGAATTTAATTCTCACGCTTATACTTGTGCTTTTTCCTTCTTGATATTTCACGTTTCACCGCAGTCACTCTCTTCTACTTTGTGGTAATATCAATTTTTATTATTTCTTATTGTTATCGCACTAAACACAAGCTTGGAGTTGGATTTTAATATTTCATGAGATAAATAAATACAATTTTTACGATTCTATTTTACTTTTGTTTTTGGCTCAAAATCAATACTTGCTAACGAAAAAAAATATAATCTAAATAAAAACAAATATAAAGCAATACACAAATTAAGTAAAAGAGCTCGGCCTGAAGAAAATTGTTTTTTTTTTTACGTTATTAGCACAATTCACTTTAATCCTTGTTTGTTGTTTGTCTTAATGTTGCTATAGAAATTGTATTCGAAATGTGTCGTGCTTTGCACTGCCTTGCTCACTCACATATACAATTTTGCCAAATACGGCTTTTCATTTATTTTTTTCATCCATCGTGATTTATTATATAAATTGAATCAACGTGAATTTATGATGTCAAAAATCTGTTTATTCGTCACTCGCAATTTTTAGCATATATGAAAAAAATTTTCACTCACACTTACTTTTTTTACCGCGCGTCACACGGTCTCTACCTAATAATAATGTAAAGCAAGTCAATGAGTATTTATTTTATATTGCGACAGGATATCATTTACCGATCTGAACAGGATGAAAGCTCTCTTAAAACTGATTTGACTCGCTCTCATGAAATGTGTATTGAGGAAGCATTGTATTTTATTTTTGGACTAGCATTTTTCAATCAGCTGTTTCAATTGGAAATTCTCATTTTTCCATTTTTGCTCATGCGCATTTTTATGCTTGTAAACTGTTTTTGTTATTCGGCAAAACGTTTTTTTTGTCTTCTGTGTTGTAGCAAGAATAAAGAAATATTTCGTCATGTCGAAAACAGACAGGCTAGCATATAAAAATCAATGACTTAATGCCAAAAATTTATAAATAAAAAAATATCGTGCAAGTTTATACATAGACAACTGAATCAGCATGCTATAAAAATCAATCAAGCATCTTTTGAATCATCAATTATACTCGAGCGCGTATAAAAATAAAGTGAAGGTGAATAATAACAAACTAAATGAAAAAAAGCATGTGTGCATGTGCAAAATACGCTATAAAAATTTATATGAAAGCGTAACGATATGACATAAAAATGAGAGGCTTTTTTTGCACTTACCAATAGCATTTGGATAGCTGCCTCGTCTTCTTCTCCTCGATACTTTTGAAAAACTCTCTTTTGATACTAATATCGTTCCAACATTGCACGTTCGCATGGAGTACTTTTTCTTTTGATTATTTTCCTTTGATGATGCTGATGTTGCTATGTTATTCTCTTCTTTCTCGTTGTCGTCGTAGTCGTCTGATGAGTCATGATTCAATTCACTGAATTCTCGTATTCTCTTCAAAATTGATGACCTTGATCGACAAGAACTCGAACGACTATAAATTTTTTGTTGCCTTTTTTCCTCATTTGATGATGCATAAGCATCAGAAGGATTTAGGTCACGCTTTGATAGAGTTATCGTGTCTACAGTTTCAACTGTAATTGGACTCTTGATGCTCGACAAATTGCTTTTGAAACTATCACTTTTATTTTGTATGCATATTGATGAAGCCTTTGAAACTGAAGCCGATTTGCGCAACTTTGATCCTGCTGAAAAATTGGGCTCGTTTGTTTCAACTAGAAGCTTTTTATTGTCTTCATCATAGAGTTGAATTGTTGGAAAAAGAATATTACTTGATGATTTCGAAGTTGTTAATTCCCAATTCCATTTGTGTGGTTTTTTCAATGAAAGCTTGATCAGCTGTTGCTCTTCGTCATTAATCGAGTTACAGAATGGTGTTTCACACTCAGTCATGATGATGAGTCGTTTCGTTTTTATATCAAATTCTCTCACGAATGCTAAACGCGATACTATGAATAAACTCAAACTGCTCGCTTGCTTGCTTGCTTATTTATAAAAACGTTATTTTAAATTTATGCAAGCAAGTATGTGAAATATTTTTCCACTCAGCAACGTACAGTTTTTTTTGTTCTTCACATCTAAAATAAACACACCGAAAAATTGTTTTCTTTCTACTTATATTTTCTCTCATTTCACTCAATTTTTTCTCTCTCTTTCTTTTTCATCATTATGAGGTTAAGAAAAATTTGTTATTGCTTTTTTTTCTACAAATAGTAAATATAAAAAGTCAGAGTAGATTTTTAGTAAACAAACTAAATGTCATAAATTATTAAATTTTTGAATCAAATCCAAGAAATGAATAACAATATTTAAAGATTATCTATTTTCTTCATGGGTTGGACATTTGAATTATTTTATTTTGAATCAAATTGACTACAAATAGTCTAAAAATATATTTTTGATGAATTTCAACAACTTATAGCTTATGAATTTAATATTTTTAGATTTTTGAATTCAAACAAATATTTGAAATTTTAAAATAATCCATGAACGTTTAAATTTGAAAGTCAAGTTATTCAAAGTTTAAGTCAACTTGATTTAACAAATCAAATAAAGAACACTTGTTGTGAAGTTCAAAATTGGCAAAGCAATTTAAAGCTAATATTTTAGATTTGAATTTATTCTTCAATCAATAAAATAATGATTTTTTTGGAAAATCAAGTCACTAAAATCTCAAGTCAAGTTGATTTTATTAATCAAACAAACGATCACTTAAGCAGTTGTGCGTCTCTGTGACCAAGAAGTTCAAGCACTCGATTTAAAGAATAGCGTAGTAACTGGTCTGAATTTGAGCCCAGGCTGCGCTTTCTCAAACATTTAAAAATTTAGATTCTTTGATTACTCAAAAAGTGCTCTCGGAACACACTCTAAAAGATAAGGTCCCTCACGATAGTTTGGTTGAGATGTTCTGTAGTGTTACAGAGAAGTGTGGACACTTATGCGATTTCATTGGTAGGAATAAATTTCTTGTTTGAAAGTCACTAGTAGCAGTCATTAACTTCTTTGCAAACATGCAAAAACGTACAGCCAGCAATGTTGTGAATCTGGTGGCTGTAATACTAAGTTTAGGACATAATAGACTCTTCAGTCTACATGGCCTGTGAGCTATTTTCTATAGCTCTGCCTGCCCAAAAATCTAATTCATTCCATTCTATCACTTATGAAGTTTATGGTTGGTTAAATGTCATGAAATTTAAACCAAACATTAAATTTTTATGGCGCAATAAAATGATATCACATTTATAGCAAAAGAATCAATGATTTTTTGGCAAAAATCTTATCAGATCTAAATGAAAAATTTTAAGTGTTCAACCTTTGACTTTCTTTATTTTTCTAAAGACTTTTGATCTTTTTTAGAATATAATACAACTCTGAATGAAAGGAAAATATATTAACACATGATGCTTTTCTCTCAATTTTTTGTTCGCTTGTTGTTTTTGCTCTCTCCTGACTTACTCATTTTAAAAGATCATGATCAACATTTTTCAAAATGGATTATTTTTACAATGTGTTCTATTTTAATACTTTTCTTCTCATCTGCTTTTTTACTCCAACACAAACACTTTTTTTGCGCACATATCTTGTCTTGTCTTGTCTCGATAATATTTTTTTATGTACTTTCGGACTAAACATTGTTATTTATTATTATGAAATTTTTACTATATTTATTATTGGCTTTTCTCCAAAATTTCTCCTCCTTCTTAATCATATCGATCATAGTCAAGAGAAGAAATATTTCTTTTTTAGCCAAAAAGAAGAACCTCGATGATATTGCAAATTTTTTCACAGAGATTTTTCTTCACCTTGGCATGCCATGCTTGTGTCATTAAAAAAAAAAAGACAAATTTTTAAATGTCATTTGAGCGATGATTAACATTTTAATGTTTTCTGTGATAATGAAATTGTTTGCTGTAAAAGTCATGCGAAAAGAATTTTTTCTACTGTTGATTTCATTCTACTTTTTTTACAAACAGCAACCTTGAAAGTGAGTAAGAGAATGAGAGAAAAAGTTTTTAAGTATTCGCCAAACTTGACTTGCGTCAATATTAATTTACTTATTCAATCCACGATGTGCTTGCTACATAACAACGGTAGGAGAAAAAGTAAGAGTGAGAAAGAAGGAGTAAGGAGAAAGAAAAAACCTTTTATCTTTCAAGATAAATTTTTGCTTAATGATTTTGAAACTAAATTCAATTAAAATTAATTCATTTGGAAAATAACAAAAGAGAGAAAGAATTTTTGAGTTTCCCTACTTCATTCACAAAACACACAACCACTGACTCCGAGTACGCGAGAAAAACTAGCGTGAAAATGAAAGAAATCGTCTAGTGTAATAATGAAAGTTAGCTTATGAAGCTCACAGATCTTTTAAATGTAAATTGATCGTTAACACGATGCTAAAACGAGTGAAATTTTCTATTTCACGTTGATAGAGATAAAAGCTAAAAGGGAATTTTCTCAGTGTGGTCAATTGAGAATTTTTGTTCGTTGAAATTTAAAATGTTTTGTCGAGGAGATGACAGCTTCGAAGAAAAATTATGTATCCGACCAACCTCAATGAAATGTTAATTATACAATTTGCTATTAGCAGATGTTTATTATTAAATGAAATTTTATAACGTTTTTTACAGGCTCTTCTCACACCAATATTATTATTTTCAAGATTTATAATTTTTCATCTTGAAATTAGAAACTTGATTACTGGTAAAATTAAGAATTGTAGACGTGATGATATATTTGTGACACTAAGATTTTAGTAATAGTAAGAATAGTAAATTTTGAGAGTATCCTTTAGAAGATGGAACTAAACATGATCTATCCATGGACGTTAGAGAAACAATAAAATTAAGATTGATTAATGAAGAGTTTGTTAAATCTGAACCTACTAATCCTCTTGAAACAAGCGGCGAAAGTTCTTCAGCAAAAAACAATCATAATATTAAACCTCCCAATGAAATCGTTGGTACAATGAATCAAAGTTGGCTTGGGACTTTACTCTTGGTGAATGCGAAATTCAGGTGAAGATCATGGTGAATTTTAAGACATTTTATTTGCTCAAATATAACAATTAATAAAAACTATTTTTAAGAAATGAATGATATACATGAAATGGTTTTTAGAATTATCAGTTATAAAAGTAGTTTTACAGTGTTCTTTATGTAACTTAATATGATTTTTAGTACTAGAAATCCTTGTAATAAATTGATAAATTTAAGGAAACATAATTTTATAAGCTAAATCTTGAAAAATTGATATGATATCATCAATAGCCTCACGTCGTTCCATGCTAGTTAATACATTGAACTCAGGTCTATTGAGCAAAGCAAAACAATTCTTTGCAAACATGATCATTGATAAAACATCATGTGGTGGATAATCTTCAATCATTAGACTGTCATGATCTAAATCAATATATTTTAAATCCTTAGCGGTGAGTTTTTCAGTACAAGCAACACATTCGCAATCCTTGGTCAGAATGTTTGTTTTACGTTCTTCAATACTATTCATATACCATGGACCTCTAAAAGAAATTTATTAAATTAAAGTTTATGTAAAAATCATTTCATACTCACGCAAGTGATATAAACAATTCTTCTCCAGCCTTAATTGGCTTCTCAACATAAAAGATGCATTTATTGTCAATGCAAATATAGTTTACATTACGAGTACATGAAGATTTCATCGCAAAAGCAAAGTAACTGAAGAACGTATCATTATCTCTACAAGAAGATTCATTTTTAGTATACTTCAATGAATTACTGGATAACAAACTATCAAGAGCCAAAACACATTTAGGAACATAATCGAAACTATTTGGATTTTCGGAGTATTCGAAATCATATGATGTGATTAAACATTTGTACTTGTCGTATTGAGATATTTTTGGATTACTGAAGTCAAAATCGAATAAATTAGTACTCTTTGGTTTCATATTTGCAAATAGTTCTTCGAATCCACCGAATGTTTCACACATTTTGTTGACATAAACACCTTTTTGATTATAAATCAGCTCTTGCGAAACACCATCATCAGCATACTTATAATATTCATCACGGCATTTTGTTGAGCAATACATATAATTGGCTGTGAAAATAATTTAATTGATTATCAAATAAAATCTTGATTAAGCTTAAGACAAATGTCAGAATATTTTTTGACTTACCAGTTTTTAGGCAGGGTATCAAGTTAAGCATGTTTGTTTTAAAGCAATTTGCACAATGCATGTAATTTCCTTCGTTTTTAGTTTGGAACAAATCGATTTCTTCAATTGCAATAATATCACCAGCTCTTAGATATCGCGTTGCATGAACTCTCTTACTATATTCTCCTTTTTTCTTTGCCTCCAAACCTGTGATTATCCATGGGATCTTCTTGTTTGTAGAATATAATAGTTTAAAAAAATCCCAAACGTAATTTGCTTGATCTTTTTCTTCTTTATTGCCATTTTCAATAAACTTCAAACATTTTTCTTCTCGTTCCTTCAAATTTCGCAATTTTTCAGTAGGATAGCCACACTCACGTGCAAGTTTAATGTTCTCAATGCATTCTCGATACTTTTTTGCTTCAAAATATGCAGCACTTCGATTTTCATAAGCAAGTGATAGAACTTCATTTGTTTTGGCATATGCAATAGCCATATTGTAAAAAATAATTGCATAGTGAAAATCAGAGTTTACGTAAAACTCATTTCCTTCTACACGACATTTATCAGATATTGAATTATCCTTATGTCTTAATTGAGTATAAACTACTTTATATTCTTTTTCTTGATCCATTTTAAAATAATAATTAATTTGATACAGAAGTCAAACACGCGAAATTAAAAATTACAACTGTGTGTTGATTAGTATTGTGAACCAACTTTAAATTTGAAGAAAAGTTCGTTAAAATTTTTATAATGTTAGAAATGTATTCAATATTCCAAATAACTTAAAACAGAAAAATTAAAAGAACTAAATACCTATCAAATAAAATTAAAGATAGTAGTGAAGGATAATTTTAGTTTTTTATAAGCTTCGAAGAAAACTTTGATTTTTAGCGCATTTTTCCTTCATATAAAGAAAAAATACAATAAAATGCAATCTAACACGTCTCTGACGGGTAATATTACTGATTTTTTTCTCCCTTTTCTACATAAAAGTGATTAATGAGGAGTTCGTTAAGTCTGAACCTATTGGCTCTACTGAAACAGGTGAAAGTTCTTCAACAAACACAAATACTGACAACATGAAACCTCTGTATGAAATCTCTAATGCAATCAATGAAAGTTGTTTGTAACTTGAAACTTGGAACAAAACTCAGATGAAGTTGAAGCTTAAGATTAGGGGTTTACAAATCGGGAAAATTCCCGGGAATTCCCGGGACGGGAATTTCCCGTTCCCATTCCCGAAGATAATCCGGGAAATTCCCGGATCGGGAATTTTTCTATACATTTGTATAAAAATTTACAACTTTTTCTGTCACAAAATTATTCTTCAAAATTTTTCTAAAATATATTTCTTAAAAACTTTTACAAAAGCAATTTTAATTAAATTTATGAAGGATAAATTAATTCTTAACAATTTTTTCAAAAAATTTGGCAAAAAATTTTTTATTCAAAATTTAAATTTTTTGGTAAAACTTCTTCAAATTTTTAATATAAACTGATTTAG
>JACWBX010001476.1:12068-23260 GCA_014622435.1 Polypedilum pembai
AATTGTTCTCACTCTTGTATTCACTTACTGATCAATTAAAAAAGTAAAAATGCCTCAAGAGCAAAATTGCTCAATTTTCCTTCCTTCTTAGTTGCTTTTTTTGATTAATTTAAATAGAATGTTCAGACGAGAAGAACTCTATTGCGGATATTCAGTGAAATAAAAGCAAGGAGGAAAAAGAAAGATTTTTTTTGTGATATTAATGAAGTTACTGCCTGCCTGCCTGCCTGCTTGTGTTATTATTATTTCAACATTGAATTGTTTCCAAAAAGCATATATAGAGAAGAAGAGAAAAGAACACAAAAATTGTTTTTAATTTCACGAGAACGAATTGTTTCGTTATTTTTTCTTTTTTGTCTTAATATCTCTCATCTCTCTTAGGTTTCTGTATTTTTTTATATGTGTGTTTCTAAATTGCTTGCAGTCAGTTCAATTTCCAAATTAAGACAAATTGCGATGAAAATGAAAGCGTAATTGCCTATTAATGGTCGCTATTAAAACTCTTGAATTGAAGGTAATTTAGTTAGTTTTGAAGACTTTGCTTTATTGAATGACCAAATTTATTTTTTTCCCTTTGAAAATTGATTTCTTTAATAACTCCTCACTTCTTAAAAACAACATTTTTTTTGACGCATTGAATGTATTATTTTGCAAATGAAGAGAGAGGGAAGAAGACCAAGAACAGGGTCGTGAATTTAATTAAGTGTAATTAAAGTTTGTTGTTGTTGTTTTTATTTCTGACTGAATTATTTCAAGGGGAATTGAAAAAAGATTTTAATTATAATGCGGGAGAAGGAAATGAAAAAGTTTTTCAATTGAAGGAAAAAAATTTTTTTCTTTCTCTCACTTGATCAAATTGAAATTTTCATTTAAAAAATTTTAAAAGACAATTGAAAAATGAGAATTATCCTTTTGCTTTTCTTTCATTTCCTTTTTTCTTTAAATATATAAAAGATTCTCTTCCATAATACTCATTAAGTGCTTGACTACTTAGTCATTCAACTCACATTCTATTCAAACGGTAAAAAGCTTTCTAATTCTTCAATTCTCAATTCTCTAAAGTAGATAGAGAAGGAAGAGGAAGCAAAAGAAACAACAATAAAGCCAGAAAAAGAAATATGAGGAATATTTTCCGACTTTTCTTTTCTTCTGTCTGCTAATTTGAATAATGTTTGTGCTTCAAAAATCGATTTTTATTTTTCAAAAAGAAGCGTTGAAAGAGAGGAAAAATTGCACCATAGATACACATTACGAGTACAATGCCTTATGAAAATGTGAAGTGAAGTCGAGAAGGCAAAAGTAGAAGAGAGGAATTGAAAAGGATAAAGAGAATAGAATAGGAAATCATGCTCTCGTTCGAAATGTTGAGTGCTTCTTGTATGGAAAAATCCACTTGAACATGAATCAACAAAAAAATAATTTTCCCTAATCGAGCGAGATTTTTTATGCTTATGCGTGCGACACCTACAAATATTTGAAAATTTTTCATAAATTTGCAACAAAAACCCAAAAAATGTATTGCTACTTCCTCGAACACAAGCAAGAACAGTCATCAATCAAATTCAAAAAGTTTATTTACTCTCACAACATAAAATCAAATCTCCATGAAAAAAAAAATTCTTTCAAACTTTCATAAGCGATGAAATTTCTTTCCTCACTCTACAACACACTCCATGGCTCAATATAGATTTTCCGTATTTGCTTTTTCACATTCATTCATTCATTCATACACATTTGCTCGCTAGTATATAGGAAAAGGAAGCATTCAGAAGCTTTTTTTTCAGGAGGGTTTATTGCAAAGCGTTCTACCACTTGAAATTGAATTTCAAACTTTAATTTAATGCTTGGATAAAGCAGATAGCAGTAGCTCACTCATTCTTCACATATATTCATCCTAGCTCAAGTAAGCTGATACTTTTTTTTCTTTGTTATCGAATTTTTGAAGAATGAATACGATGTCAAGTGTGTTTGCAGATCCATTAATTAGGATTTCTAAAGTTTTCTTCTCTTTCTTCATATCTGACAAGTATGTAAAAGTGAATGAGTGAGTTGGTGAAAAACTTTTTATTTCTCCACTTGACAGCGAGTGACTACTATGATCAAGGTGAAGACACTGAAATTATTTGTTGAATATTTGGAAAAAATAAAGCTTGAAAATCAAACAGAATTTTAATCAGATTTCAATTTTGCTTACTAATTTTTACATCTGGCTTCTTCTTTCTATTTGATAAAATAATTTTTATGTAATTATTAAAGATTTATAGCAGATTTTTCATAACTCGCTTTTTGTTCTTTTTACTTTGTTTATAAACAAATAAATCTAAACAAATTATTTTATAAAATTGAATTTTTATACAAAACCTTTTAAAAAATTGTCTTAACTAGCCAAAAATTTCTTTCTTAAACAAGGATATGAAACAATTGAGTGTCTTTAGCTTGATTTAACTATGAAAGACAACGATGAGTAAGAAATAAAAAGGGGAAAATTATGGAAATGGAAAGATAGAGAGATAGATAGAAGTTGAAGTGGCCCTTGGAGCACACTTTTCTTCTTTATTTACATTCATACTATATTCAGGTGCTATACTTTCCTCATTCCGTGCCAAACCATAAAAAATATTCATTCACTCTTTTTCTTCTTCTCAAACTCTCGGCGTGTGTTTTTTTTTTGTTAGGAAGTGGAAGAGTGATGAATTGTAATATTTTTTCTACAAACTCATGACGGCACAAAAGTGAATTATGAGCAAAAACGAACAAGATTAATTAATTTAAATCATGAGAGCGAAAGAGGCAAACTTTAATGGGCCGAAACAAACTTTAAACGAGGCCTTTAAAAATCTCTTTTATTGTGTAGAAACATTTTGCTTGCCTCAGTGACAATTGAGTGACATAAAAGTGAGTGCTGTAGAACTCCCACATCACATTTAACTTTCAGGATTGTCACCACAACAAACAAGCTCTCTCGACTCGCTTAACTCAAATTTTTATCTTTTTTTTTTTGAAAAATGCCTTTTTGATAGTGCAGTTTTTATTTCAATTCAATCATACTTAGCACTATAGGTGCTTTCACTTTTTGCTGAAAATTTTTAAATTAAAGTGAATTTTTAAATTTCATCTATTTAACTTAATCTAGATCAAAATTTAAGATCAAGATCAAATTTAATATTTAATTTCTAAAAAACCGTTAAAATTAAAATTCGTACAAAATGTCAAAAGTACAACAAAATGCGCTTTTATCGCAATAATATTACTGTCAGTATATGTAAGCACTGTAAAGAGGAGGAAAAAACTTCTTCACACATGTCTAATGATTTCATTTTATTTCTTTTCTCACTCGGGCCTGTCTGTTGTTGATGGAGGACTGAAATTGAATTATTAAAGCCAACCGCATCATTTTATATGAGGTTGGATTTGAGCGCATTAGGTCGAACATCCGATTCTATAGACGTCTCACTTACCACAAAATTTTATCCGGTAAAAATTTATTTTAAACTGCCACAAGCAGAACAACATTTTAACTGACAATTTTAACTACCAGAAAAATTACTGTTGCTGAAAAAATTCAATTATTCTCAATTATCATTTGTTGCTGCAGGTTATGAAATGAGTAAAAAACTTTTGCAATTAAAATTTTTTCAATTTTTTTTTATTTATTTATACACAATTTTTCATTTTCATATCATTTTTCTGTTTTTGTCTCATGTTAATTATGTAATTTTTTATATTCACAATTTTAGCGTGAATTTTTTATGCAAAATTTAATTAAACTTAGACGAGAATGTTGTGATTATTTTTCTCTTCTTCTCTAGCTAATTTTCGTGATGACGACGACAGAGAAAGAGTTTAAAATGAATTTTTAATGCACTGCACTGAAATGACTTTGTAGAGCAAAAATTGCATACACAAAAAAAAGTTTTATATATGACAACTAGACGCGACACAAAAAAACATAAAGAAGAAGAATTTTATGTTGTGTCTTTGACTTTCTTTCTTTCTCTCTTTATAGAAAAAAAAACGAAATAATTTTAATGAGAAGAGAAAGTTTGAGTTTATTTCAAATTTTGCATAAAAATTTCAACACTGAGCATAAAAATGCTTCACGTTCCTTCCATAAATCGATATTCTATAATTAAATTTTTGTTTTTTTATTTAAAAAAGTTTTCTTCTCTTTCATCTTTTAATAATTTGTTATTACATACAAGATTTTACTTTTTTTGTTCGGGCGTCATCAATAAATGCATTTACCACTAATTACTAAAAGTTTTCTTCCTTTCATCATCTTCTTGAATTATTTTTAATTAAATTTTTTTATACACAAATTTTTTATTTAGCAATTTTTAAATTCTCTCTTCTTTTTAGAAATTAAAAATCATTTTCTTTGACTCATTTTATAATTTGAATGTTCTTGTGACATCACATTGCAATATAATATATTACATGACATATGAACATGTGACACTCACAATAACACTTTCCATCTTTTAAATTCTGCTTTTTCATTGTGTTGTGGGGAGACATTTGAAGCAAAAACATTTGACATATAACACAGGCAACAATACTTAATTAAGAATAAGATGCTTTAAAATTAGGGAGAAGAAATAATAAAGGGAGCATTTTTTTTGAAATATTCAGTTCTTTTTTGTCTGTGAGTGAATTTCTTTTAATTAAATTTTATTTAAATCTCTGCAGTAGTTCAGATTATTGGCGGGTATAGCAATAGCAGATTTTTGATTAATAAATTCATGAGGATATCGGCAATAATGAAAGCAATAATGCTGATGATGATGGAAATGAATTCTGAATAAATTAAAATGCATGACTTGAAGTGAATTAATTTCGTGATGTTGGCTGCTACTAGTGTGACTGAATTTGGAACTGAATATAAAAATAATTGAAAGAGTCTTGATTAAAATTAACCAAACATGAATTACAAATTCGCATGCTGCTGTTGCTGTTGTTTAATGAATGCAAGCAACGATAAATCTGAATTCATGTTAATGATGATGATTATGAAAATGACCGATGATGAGTGATGATCTTAGATTTCACTCTCATACACGTAGATGAAAAAAAGAAGAAAAAAATATGTAGAGTGTGTTACAACAGCAACACTAAGCAACAGCAGGAGCGAAAGAAGCAAAAGTCAGTTCATAATTTGATTAATTAATCCAATGGCCATAAAGTGTTAGAGAGTGGCTTTCGCTGTTTTTTTCTCTCTCTCTCTTTCTTTCCATGTCTCTCTTCTTTACTTAGCCGCTCATAAGCATGATGTTCACACAAAATAATTTTAATGCCGTGCTTCTTAGTTGTTTATAGGCATGAACAGCACATTTATTTGTTGTATAGCAGAAAATTGTATGAAAAATGTTTATAACCTCAATTTCATTCGATTCATACGACGAATACGACTACAATAATATTCAAAGCACAAGAGCACAAGAATAAAATGGAAAGGCGAATAAAATTCAAAAATCCATTAAGAAGCTGTGAGCTAAGCTCTCTTTTTTCTGCTTCTCGAAATGAAATAAAAAAAAGCAAAAATTATGTGAACAGTTTTCCCGTTAACAATAGCAAGTCTGACCGAATTTCAAAATATACACAGAGCAAAGCTCTAATCAGTAAAGAATTTACTTATGAAAAATTATTCAGTTATCTTTGAATGAATAAAAAAGTTTTTTCTTGTCTTATCTTCAGTTCAGTTCGTTGTCTTTAAAAGCAAAGCTTGTTGATGTAATGAGACAGTCAAATTTTAGTGTTGTGGTGACCAACAAATAATAATGATGATGATGATGGTAAGACAGGAGAATGAATGAATGAAGATGAGAATGAGGAAGAGATAAAAGAATGATTAATTAATGTTTCATAGACTGAGCGGTAGTGTTTTTTTATTTTCAATAATTAAGTATTGAGTTAGCCACAAACCCATATGATGATCAAAAAATTATCATTTTTTAACCGCAGCCATCATCATTAAATTTTTTTCTGCAATTAAATAAAGTGCTTCAGTTTTCAATTTTAGAATCCATTACCGTAAGGTATTTTCAGCATCAACATTAATTTAATGAGTTTAATTTGCATATAGCAAAAAAGAGCAATATCTCATTACGTTCAGTGCTTTTGATCTCACATATTGAATTGCATTATTTACTGTTGAAATGAGAAAGAGAGACGAAAATAAAACAGAAATGAAATCAGCAATTTTTTTATTTCCTCACATATTCTTGATATTGTTGCCTACAACAATTTTTTTTGGGTTTACATAGTTTTCACTTTGATGCTTTTTTTTTATTTTTTAAATATGCTATGAGAGAGATTTATCAATTTTTCTGTATAAAACTATTTACATATTAATATGCATTTTCCATTTTTCATTCACATTCCATTTACGGATTATTTTCATCATCCTTCTTCACTCACTCGCTGTGTATTTTTTGTGTGTATATTTTTCAGTCATTTTTCACATTTCAACCATGCGCGACCATGCGAAAATTTGAACGAAAAAAAAAATCTCGAATTTTACCCGAAAAAAAGGCATTTGGTAGCATGAACATTCACACAATATTCAATCCCTAGCAAAATGTTATTTATAGTTTTCTTCTCTCTTTTCTTTTTTTTTCATCATTATTTTCTCCTTTTTTCCTCCCTTTCATTCTTTTGGTACAAAAAAAAAGATCCTTATACATTCACGCACGCAATACGCCTTATATGCTTTGTTTCACAATTTTCTTTTTTTTCTCTCCTTTCAATAAGTGTTTTTCTTTCCTTTTGCCTTAACGATTAAATTGGGGAGTAAAATTCTATGCATGTGAGTGAGTTACTTTTTCTGGTTTTGCCTTCTTTTGTTTTTCAATATAATAATGTTATATTCGATTCTCTCTCTCTCCTCTTCTCTTTTTAGATTTTTTATTTTGAAGATTCATTCATGAAATGATGCAGAAATGGGCGAAGAAATTGCTTCTGCTTGATTTTGCTCCCTTTTTTAAATTTACTGTAATTTTTCTATTGTTTTTGAAGTGATTTCTTTTTTTTTCTTCTATATATAATAGTAATGTGGAATGATCAAAAAAGAGAAAATGCTTTTTATACTTTTATGACAAAATAATATGCCAATTATGCGATATGAAACGCAAAAGGTGAATTCTACAAGTAAATTATTCTACAAAATTCTTTATTGTAGAATATAAATTTCTACATTTTCATATTTTGTTTAAATTTCTTGAAATAAAGAGTCAAATATGAAATAAAACAGCGCAAAGAGTGTTTGAAACGGATTACAGAATAAAATAATAGAGAATATTACTGAAATAATTACTTCGAAATCTGTTGTAGAATTTTATTTTACATTGTAAACAAATTACAACTATTGTAGAATATAAATTTCTACAACTTGATATTTCTGTTAAAATCTTTTGAAATAAACAGCTAAATATGAAATAAAACAGCAATAAGAGTTGAATTTTATGTTTGAAAAGTCAAAAAAAGAATAAAATAATAGAGAATATTATGAGTTTGAAATTTGTTGTAGATTTTAAATAAAAATGTAAACAAATCTCATTTATAATGAAATCTCACGAGATTCTTAATAAATTTAGCCAACAATATAGCTTTAAATCACTGATAGATTATTTTAAATTGACATATATATGAGTGAACCCAAAATTCAGTTGTTTTATAAAGTAATTTTGTAAAATAAGAAACATTCATAGAATTCATCATAAAATAAAGTTCATCAGTTATTAGTAACACTCAAAGCAATCTAATTTAATTAATTACAGATCTCAAAATCATGTCTAACTTTATATATATATGTATGAGAGCAGAAGTCAACTTCTTTAATAGTAGAAAATAATTAATTTATTTCTTGTGGTTTATAAATAAGTGTAAGTAATTATCACTGAATGAATATCAAATCAAGATATAAAGTGAGTGAGAGAGTGAAAGAGAAAAATGTTATTAATGTACTTTGTTGTTTTTTTAAAAAAGATAAAAAGTGGAGATAGATATTTTCATTTCTCAGTGGACAGTGGGTAGAGAGAGTTTTCTATAGTTAGGTAAAAAAAGAATTAAGATTGAGATTTGTGTTTGTGTGTTTTTATGAAATTGTTTCATTGCATGTCTCTCGCGCATATGGGTGTATAGGAATATAGAAAAATGGACGATAATTAATTGGGAAATTATAATAATTAACATTCATTAATACCAATATCACTTAATTCACGAAACCTAACGAATCCGTGTTCGGCAACGAGCATTGAGCCACTTGTCGCTGAATCACCGCTGCTACTTTGATACTGATCCATCACATTACTACTGCCGCTCCTCTGCTGTTGATGATGTATTTGTTGCTGTGCGGTAGGTGAATGTTGGGCAGCAGCAGCTGCCATTAATTTGGCTTTATTTGACATACGACCCGATGTGTTTCGCGTAAAATCGCGTTCATATTGTGGTTGATGAAACAATTGCTGCTGCTGTTGCTGCTGTGCAGATCGTGAATTGAGTGTTTGAATGCCGGCTCGATGATGTCCAACTACAATGCCACTCGATGACGAGGACGAAGAATTACATCCTCCACCACCACTAGTGTTGCCATTCATACCGCGCTCATTGTTGCCATTTCCACGCGTATGATGTATAGCACCAATATTGTTTAATGTACCACTCTTGCGAACTCCACTTCGCCGCTCGAATGAATTATTATTGAAATTACTATTATTACTACTATTTATATTGTTATTATTATTGTTATTGCCACCAGCCGTGGTGAAGCCATATGCTGATGAATGATTTGACGTATTATCACCATAATTGTAATTAAGTGTATTTGAGTTGCCACTTTTCAGCGCCTTTAAATTCTTCGATACACGAAATTCATTCCGTGAACTCGATCTATCGAATGTTGGTCGCTCAAAGTTTTGAAAATCATAAGGACCAGCATCACGTCCTCGTGCATCATACTGCATTTGTGACTGATGATGCGATTGCTGTTGTGCATTCAATGGCTCGGAGTAATATTCATCTAAGTTATTTTGGTTATTGCTCTCGGAGCTGCTTCCATTGTGCATTCTTTGGCCGCCAACTCCGTTTGCATCTGTATTATCACATCTCAACTCAAAATTGGGATTTTCATAATGGTCAGGCACAATTGTGCTACCATTGTCATTATTACTAAAATAATCGCGATCAGTGTCATTGTTGATCTGCGGTTGATGATTGATTAAGTGTGGCGGTGGTGGCCCTTGCGCAGGATGATGATGATTCATCGGATAATGCTTTATCGTATCCGTTGGATTATTGTGAATGCCTACTCCGCCTATTGAACGAAAACTGTTTGTCTCATAGCCACGTGCAAATCCGCCATTTGGATTTACCAATTGAAAATCAAGTCCACTACGAGCACCATGTGGTGGAATAATTCCATTGTCCATGTTGATGGCATTGAGCTGCATATCAGATGTGCCAGTCTTTAGTCCAGTCACCCATGACAATAGAGCAATAATGGTGACTTCAATAAGTCGCAGCGAGAATTGATAGCCCCATTGTGGCCAATTGATGTCAATATCATATGTTGATAATGATTTTGTTGATGAAACACTTATTGCACCATAGATTTGTAGTGCAGCTAATGATACAAACAAGAGTGCAATGGCAATTGTTATATGAATTGCATACGACAAATTTTGATAGCCATGAATGTAGTTTTGTGACTTGTTGCGTAATACACGCTTCAAAATGCGATAAATGTAGAGATAAAAGATGCCCAAGCTGAGGCATACGAATATGTAGATAATTTGACAGATGAGCGATAAAAGTCGTGGAGGTCCCGAGTGTCCACGAATGATGTTGTTATAAACTTTGCTTTTGGTCGATGCAAAGCCATTGGCAGCCTGCTGACTGAGTGCATCATTAAAGTTTTGACTTGCAATGCTCTCAACATAGTGAAGTGTTATACATAGACCAACATGTACACTGCATGCGACTAATACTGTCAATGGACGCATCAATGGCGAATAACGATTGTTCTTATGATTTAAACTACGAATCAGTAAGAATAAAATCAAAGTGGCAAAAGCGACTGTCAGGAATGTCGCTGGCAAATTGAGCAAAATTTCCGATACGAATGGATCGAAGCTGAGATGAATATTGTATGCATCATAGCAAAGATAGAAAATTCTCGCTAGACAGATGATGATGAGGAATAGATGAATAGTGATAAAATACGATTGGTTGAAAAGATGCGTGAGCTTATCATAAAACATCATCTTAAAAATTGAATAAACAGCGAGAATTGTGAAGAGAATAGCTGATAGATATACATGAATATTCCATGCAATGGTCCACGTCTGAACTTCACTTTGTTCAGCATTGAACTTGCTATTTGAGTTGATATTGTAAATTGGATTCTGATTAATTGAATTCTGCTGTGGTTGCTGTGTTGATGTAAATAAACTTCGATCATGATTGACATTTGCCAAGTTTTGAATGTTTTCAGTCGAATAAATTGGATCTCCATCTTTTTTCATATCTCCATTGCCACTATTTATATTTTTATTCATACTATTTGATTGTGAAGGCGATGAATATTCTTCATCATAATTATCTTCATCATCATCTTCATCTACTGACTCGTCACCATCTTGATTTAAATCTTTTACATCGTTATTATCATCACCATCAGTTTTAGCATTATCGCTATTATCTGAGTCAGAATCAGATGGCAGACTATTTGATGATTGACCCTTATCGGATGATGATGGTTCATTAGTTGATGGTTCAGCTGCGGGTATAGGACGAACGGTAACTGTGCGCAATAACACATCTGGAATGTCCTCTTTACGACCATTCGAGCCCGACAATATTCTCGAAATGCTCGGTATGATTTTCGAAACATCCGATGGATTATCGGAATTTAAAAGTGCCCTATTACCATTACTATTATCATATGGATGACCCAAATCGACCTTATTCACTTTATGTGATGGCGTGTTGAGTACTTTTTTCGGCTGTTGTGATTGTTGCTGTTGTTGTTGTTGTAGATCGGTATTTAATGCTTGCGATGATGTGCCAACTGACACTGGTCGATTATCGCTGAGATCGGGTCTTAATGGAACACGTTCATGTCCTGGAGTTATGCTAGGTGGCGGAATCGGTCGACGATTCATGAAATTTCCAGTGTCCATAATGCCAACTTCGCT
>JACWBX010001477.1:0-29498 GCA_014622435.1 Polypedilum pembai
TCCATTAAAATTTTTCACTACATGATTCAGTAAAATCTTTTATGCTCCTGTCCTCATTTATCTTCATCCATTTACAAATTTCTCAATTCAATATTTGATTTTCAAACCAGAAGGTGCTCAAACTTCGTCCCTTCTCAATCATCGTGACTAGTATTTTTTATTGAACTCTCAACTTTTTCGCTCAATGAGGATTTTCCTTTTCCGCAATTAAAATATTCACACTTAAGGAAATGGTGAGATGAGTTTTGATTAAATTCATGATTTTTCAATTCAATTTGAAATTTTACTGATTTCATCTACTGAGCATGTGAAAGAGAACAAACAAAGTCGAAAATGAATTGAATTTTTATCGCGCAATTTCCAATTTTTTACCCTTTCAAGTATAAAGCGAATGTGATTTTTATTGTCACTTTCATTTTCTTCCTTCTCTCCTTTCAGTGTTTGTTCAACTTAAAATTAAAATGAATTGCGTGTGATATTGTGATTTGAGGAAATAAAAATTAGGTCGCAAAAAGTGTCAAAAATGAAGATGCGTGGCTCTTTTTAAAGTATAGTATGAATAGAAGAAGAGAGATGATGATAAAAAGGGAAATTCGAATCATAAATCATACGAAAATTGATTTTTCTTCGTCAAATATGAAGCAAGAATGGTGAGAGTGAAGAGATAAAAGGAGTTTTGAGTTTTAAAAAGAAATTTTTTTTATCGAGCTTTTTGTAAGATGAATTTGAAACTTAATATGGGTGAATGAATTGGTCGATTATGATAATCTCAAAAATGTTGTTTTGTCTCGAGGCATTGAAAGTAAAAAATTTCTACTCTTTTATGCGTAATTGATTAAAGATTTTTCATTCATACTTATAGCAAAAATGAAAATCGCATAGACAATGAGATAAATTTCCATCAGAAAAGCATTATTTATTATGAACTGAATTGCCACTTCTCGCATTCTTTAGCTATTGGTATTTTTCTCTTTCTTTCAATGCTGCTGCATCATAGATCCATTATAATAAGTAACATGATGAATATTTCATGAGCTCAATGCTTCCGGATATCGAGTGCAGATTTATCAATAATTAAGCACTGGAGACTGGTTGAATTGTGAGATTAAAGCTCACCTTGATTTTGTACTCATTCTTGATTGTTCACATTATAAATCAAATAAAGGTTTGATTGAGAGTTCTTTTGAGAATTTTGTGACTTTTGATTTATTGCATTTCTTACTCTTCTTCTTTCGTAATACGTATAATTTCTCGTGTTGAGTGAAAAGTAACATCTAATGTTTAATAGTATCATCAGAACTGAAAGATTTTTCAATCAATTTACCATAAGAAAATTCATTTAGGGTTAGCAAAAGAATTACTAAACTATAATTAGAAGAATGAAGAGATGCATCCCAAAATTTAAAAATTGAATGTCAAAAAATTTTCTCCTCACATGAATTCAATTTACCTGTTTTCTTTCATACTCATGTGTGTACTTTTCTAACATTTGCCAATGAACATCAATTTAGATGAATGTACCAGGTAATTAAATGATAATTTTTAATGTCTTTCATTGACATTTACATGATAAGCTTTTTAATGAATGATGATGAACAATATTCTATCAGTAAATTATTAATGTAGTGTCATGTAAACATTACGTGCTGTTTTTATATTTAAATGTGTTTTGTTTAAAACTTATGCATCTTTACTGGCTTTTTCAAATCTCTCATTTTCTATAAAGCCACATTTTTCTCGACAACACGGCAACTAAAAATCTTTTGTAAACAAACATGGAAAAAGTGATTAATTCAGTAAAAGTAGAAAATAAACGAGAATTAATTCTCAATGGTGTTAATTTAACAGATTCGCTTGAGAAAAATGGTGGAAAATTAAATGAAGCTCTGTTTGACTTAAAACAACTTCATTTATTGCGATTATCTGAATCCACCCTTTTTGAAATCAATCAGGATAAATTAAATAATTTAACCGAGTTACATTCGTTATTGCTCTTTTCAAATAGATTGACAACATTTCCTGGTAAAATTAAATAAATATATAATAATTATAAATAACAATTACTTTTTTTTTATAGAGATTAATCGACTCATAAACCTCAAAAATTTGGATTTATCAGGCAACAAAATTACAACAGTGAATACAGATTTATCTGATTTAACACATTTAGCTACTGTAAATCTCTCTGATAATGAGCTCTCTTCTTTTCTCATCAAATCATCTTCGATACGGAATCTTAACTTGTCAAAAAACAAACTTGAAAAACTTCCTGAAAATCTTCCAAATTCGTTAACAGAGCTTTATGCAGCAAAAAATGAAATTACAAACATTCCAACAGACTTAACTCTTCCCAATATCAAGATTCTGGATTTATCTGAAAATAAAATAACTGAAGTACCAAAAAGTCTTGCTTCAATTAAATTTAAAAGTAAGTCACATAGAAAAATGAATTTCAAAATTTTATTTTTATATGCCTATTTCTTTTCAGCACTCAATCTAAAAGATAATCCGTTGAAAGATAAAAAATTGTTCAAGTTTATTGATCAAAATCAATCTCTTAAGGCTATTATTGACCACATTCAAAAACTTGGTATAAGTTCTGACTCATTGGCTAAAGAAAATGATAAAAAACAAACCAAATCAGAAACAGAAAACACGCTTAATGAAATTGTGATTAAAAAGTTCGATGATAAATTTAAAATTAATTACGATTTATCGGTTAAAGACGTACGAAATTTTATTCTTTGCTGTATTGTGAATAATCTTCAATTCACACCATCAAACATGAAAGACTTTTTACAATTTCAAACAAAGTTACATGATACGACATGCAAGAAGCGTGAATTGGCAACGATTGCAACTCATGATCTAGATCTTGTCAAATCGAATAATCTTCGTTATACAGCCAAACACAAGGATGATGTTAAAATTCAGCCATTAAATCGAGGTGAAAAAAATTATACTGGTTCTGAGTATTTTGAGGCACTGAAACATGAAGCTGATGCTATTCGTAAGGAAAAAAAGCGATCACAAGTTACTGGAGTTTATAAATTTTTACAATTACTTGAGAATAAGAGTCATTTTGCAATTTTAGAGACGGAAACTGGTGTGTGCTTGAGTTTGCCGCCACTTACAAATTCAGAGAATACAAAAATTTCTTTATCAACTAAACGTTTATTAATTGAAGTTACCAGTCATCATAGCGCTGCAATTTGTTATAAAGTAATGAGTGAACTAATTTCTAAACTTAACGACATGAATCACGCGATGGATATCAACAATTTAGAATTACAGCAAGTGAAGATAATTAATTTTGATGGAGTAAAAACTCTATATCCATCAAAAGTCGACCTAAATGAATTAGAGAACAGTACTACTAAGATTATTCGTCCTTAAAACTTTTTTATTATGTTTATTGTTTACAATCAATTTAAACTTTTTTGTTGAAAACATGTGAGCACAAAACTAAAACTGCAACTTACAAAATGCAATAAAAAGTGAATTATTTTCTATTTAATCTGATGAATCTGAATACTTTTTAGTTCTTCTCTGTCTTCTATCAGACACTGATCTTGATTTAGAACGCTTTTTCTTTTCATCTCTTTGCATTTCTTCTTCTTTCTCTTTGACCATTATTTCTAATACTCGCTTTGCCTCAAAAACTTTTCGCTGCAATTCATCAATCTCTTTCTCATTTATGTCAACCTTTGGAGTTTTCTCCTTCTCATCACGCTTCGATCGTTTATCATCTATTGTTGCCTTCCTTGGTGATTTTGAGAATCGTTTCTCATATGAACGACGTCTGTTATTGCTAAAATTATAAAAATATTTGATGCCACTGAATAAACAAATAAATTAATTTTAAACTTACCGACTGCGCGATCTACTACGGCTTTTACGACGATTGTATCTATCTCTATCATCTCTGCGTGTGAATCGATCGAAACGATTTCTATTATCATCGCCTCTTCGATCACGAAAATCTCTTCTATCACGATTACGTCTATTAAATTCACGTGAACGTGAGCGCGATCTGCTACGGTTCTTTACTCTTTCTGACTTTAATTTATCATCTCGATCTTTTTTAACCACTTCTTCTTTTTTCTTTTCAACAATATCATCCGTAGTATCATCAGCTTCATAATCAAGCTCATCGTTGATAGTTTTTTCAATTGACTCTTTATGAGTCTCTGCAGTAGAAGCTTTAACAATTGAAACGACGCTGATCTCTTGATTTAATTCAAAAAATGACTTTTTGCCATCACCTTTGGCTATTGCTTCATGTCGCCGTTTTCTTTCCTCAGCACGTCGCTTAATTTCATCTTCCTTTTCTTTCTTTTTCTCCTCCATCTTTTCATATTCAGACATTTTTATCAAATTACGTTGAGCAGCTTTCCAATGTTCTGGAGTAAATGAACGTGAACGAGATCTGACAGGTGTTCGATAACGAAAATTTCCTCGACCTTTGATTACTCGACCACTTCTAGATTGAGGAACTCGTTTTTTTGACCAGCCAAAACTTCTCTCACCACCGCGATCACTATCACGTCTACGATTCTCATATCCATTCTTATCATCGGCGTCATTATCTCGAGGTCTCTCAGCTCTCATTAGAAACTTGTTATGGACTTCAGGAATTTCTTTGGGATCAATCTTTGTAACTGAAACCAATGGATTAATGGCTTCTGTGTCAGATTTAAGTTCACCTTCTTCAATCGATGAATCGTCACTGTTGAAAAATTGTTTTTTAATAAAAAAAATTGTTCAACGATAAATTATTGATGAAACTTACTCCTTCTTTTTAAAAGACTTTTTAGACTTTTTCTTATGTTTCTTCTTCTTTTTTCGCTTTTCATTCTCAGATGAAGAAGAATCTGAAGATGAGTCAGATTCACTTTCTGAAGAATCACTTTTGGTTGCTTTCTTCCTTTTCTTCTTTTCTTTCTTATCTGTTTAAGATAAAAATTTCAAATTTTTCTCTTACCACCTCATTAAGAAATTTTATTTACCTCTGACTTGTTTAATTAACTCGCCACATGCTTTTACTTTAGCCTCATCAAGAGGTCTCGAGTTGCGATCGACTGGTAAACTTTCAATTTGTTTGACTACATCCATTCCGCTGATTACTCGGCCAAAGACAGTGTGAATTCTGAAAAATGACACAATTTTGTTTAATGGTAAAATCAATAATCAATTAAGTTAAAAGCAATTTAAGTAAAATGTTATTATAAAACTACTAACCCATCTAAATGTGAAGCAGGTGCTGTGGTTCTGCAGAGAAACGAAAGAGAGAGAATGGGAACATTGCAATAGAGAAATCATTGAAAGTCATATAAATAAGTGCGCCACGGCATCGGCTTCCATCGTGTGAGAGTATGTGCTCACACACATCTGTTTGACTCGCCTTATGTTGTCACTCACATAAAAAACTGAGAACTGTTTGTATCTTTTCCCCGGTTCGCCATCGAAAGTAGAAAAGGCTTGTCATGCTTGAGAGTAAAGTTCTCATCCTCAAACGTTCTTCCATAAATCGATTCTCCGCCAGTGCCATTAAAATTAACAAAATCTCCACTTTGTATCATGAAATCTTTTACAACTCTATGGAAAATTATGCCCTAATATTGAAAAAATTAATCATGAATTATTTATTGATGAATTTTTTATCAATTATAATTTATTAATGCAGTAAAATTAAAACTCACTTTATAATATAATGGTTTTTGACATTTCCCTATCCCAGCCTCACCAGTGCACAATTGTCGGAAATTTTCACACGTTTTAGGACATATATCAGTAAATAACTCAAAAACAATTCTACCACTATCAATATTTGATATTGTAACGTCAAAAAAACACCTTGATTCACTCATTTTAACTTTAAAAATCAATATTTTATTTTTTCACTATTCACGAGACAATTTCTAATTTTATAAATGATGTTTATCGATAAAAGAATATTTCCGTTCTAAAAGATATATTTTTTGTGAAGTATTTCACACCATAATTATGAAAATATTAATTTTTAAAAACTCAAGCTGTTTCTATTTTTTGTAAACACAGGGACTTTAAAGTTATGTTCCCCTTATAAATAAATTTTAACCGTTACAACTAATTGAAAAAATTTTCTACTGCACTAAATTCTTCTAAACTCAGTTCTTTTAAAAATGAAAAACAAATTGAATCTTTTAAAAATAAATTTCCTTCAACTTTTTATTTTTCAAAAACTTTCATTTACAGAATTTTTATTCATTCACATAATATTTTGCCTGCATATTCTTTAAAAGAAATTTTCTTCTTTCTCTCATTCTTTTCAGATCATTTGAATTACTTTAAAAGAAACATAAAATTTCAATCTCATTTTTCACTGTCAACACAATGAAGTTTTCTATAAGGAAACATTTCTCTAGATAGATAGGTGCAATTTTTCTTTTATCTCCAATATAGCTCTACAAATTTTTAATTCTCTTTTTTGTTCTAACATGTACATAGCGATCTCTAAAATTACATTTTTTTCTCTTTTTTTCTTAATTTATGAAATCTCATTTTTAAAATGCATAATTTTCTCATAATAAAATTATTGCTTCAACATAAAAAGAATTATTAATTTTTTTTTGTTGTCTTAGTTTGAGCGTCTTTTTGAACTGAACTCAAAGTTAACAAAAATTTTGAAGTATAATTATATGCACAATTAAATAAATTCGTTATTAGGCTGAAACATAGTAATAGTTGAATAAATCGATAGACGTTTAGTCGAACATTGCCATATGATTTGTGGGAACAACTTCAAAGAGCATTTGAAAGAAAATTGTAACTTTGTCTATAAACAAAATAATAAAAAAAAGAAACATAAATTAGTCACATAAATTAGTACATATAGATAATCAAAACTTACTCATGAATACAGGATGCATACGCCAACGAACGAAGGGCAGATAGAGAACAAGACCAAGAAGAATAAAGAGAACCGTATACAAATACTCAATCTGTGGTTTATCGATGATCGGACCAATGACCAAATAAGCCGAAATCACAAGAACAATTACAGGAATGATAATTGGCACTTTATATGGACGCGGATAGTTGGGTTTTGTAAAACGCATGACTTTTTTAGAATAAAAAAAGAAAGAAATGGTACTTGTAGATTAATTATAAATAGTTTTATCCACAGACACAATAGTTAAGATTTTTTACTCAATATTTGTAATGTATTTTTTATATAGATTATTTTTCACACGATCATAATTAGTTTCTATGGAACTATGTTGAGAGATTTTGTGTTATTCAATTGGTTGTATGATAATGTACCAGTCACATAAGAAATATTTTTAGTCATGTGGTTGTAGGTAAAATATTGAGTAAAGAATCTAAAAACTTCTTTAGAAAATTCTAAACTTAATCAATTATCTTACCGATTAGTGCAAACATTGAACCGCCATAAAATATCCATGCCGTAAAACTGAAGAAATCAATTAATGAGTCGATAGTACCATGAAGCACCATTGCAGACGCAATAAGAGAATGGAAAATTAAACCAGGAGCTGGAGTTAAACGACGAACATGGACATAAGAAAGAATATCAAGAAGATGTCCTTCGCGCGAAGCAGCAAAACAAAGTCGTCCTGCAGCAAAGAGTGTTCCGTTTGCTGAGCCAAAAGTACTGATTGTAACACTCAATGGCATTATCCACGCAAACATTCCTAATATACGATTGCCGAACGTGACAGCAACAGCCTCAGACTCGATCATTTCCTGCGGCGACATTGCAGCAAGATAGGAAATATTGATTAAAGCGTAGCAAAGCGTAACCAATGGAATTGCAATCATAATTGATCTCGGTAAGTTTCTGAGTAAGATGAAAAATCATTTTAGACACGAAAATGATGAAAAGAACGTGATTGATCATACTTGCTGGGATTTTGAATTTCCTCTGTAACATAATTCAAATTATTCCATCCATCATACGCCCATAAGCCTGTATAAAATGCTGTGGCAATAACTCCCATCGATGGGGTCGGATTATCGAAAGCATTTGACAAGTGTTGTGTGTTTCCTATTTGTATTATAATATAGTTATGAATTTTTAACGGAAAGAACTAAAATCAACTAATTTACCTTGAAAAAGTTTCCATGCACCACCACAAATAACAATTAAAACAGCAACCATTTTTGCTGAAGTAAATATATTTTGTACAGCCATTCCCAAATTTACACTGTAACAATTAACAAACAAGATGCATACTGCAAGAAAAAAATATCAAATCTAAATTTCACAAAGACAAAATTTTTAAACAAATTTTTTTGCACAAACCAATAGCCAGCAAGGCAACCATTTTTACAACAATCGGAGGTGGATCGCATTCAGAAACGAAAGCTTCGACGGCATATTGTGCAAAAGATAAACAAATAATTGCCATTTGTGAGGGCTTCAGAACGAGCGTTGATACCCAACTGAACAAAAATGCCGGTGCTGATCCAAATGCGTCCATGAAATATGCCCACTCTGCACCTGACGATGTATTCATTGTTCCCAACTCCGCATACGAGAGCGCACCTAAAAAGAAAAAAGAAATGATTGAGTTGAGCTTTTAATTTAATAAGATTCAGTCATAGGAAATTAAGTTTGATTTCATTAGTCATTTCATCTTAATTTGCTGCACGAGTGAGCTGATGCCAAATGAGAAAGATTCATTATTGACATGATGTTGATAAGAATGAGATAGATACGCCCCACTCATTAATGTCACACAATTAAATTCGATACATGAACAATGTCAAATTTATCATTACTTTAGCTTATAACATATTTAGAGGCAAAGATAGAAAAACAACATCATTAATCATATCTTTCTAAATATTTGCATTTTTGTATACAAAAATTAAAGCATAAATTGAGCAAAAATGCTCAATAAACAAGTGAGACAATGAATAGAGAATTGAAGAGGGAAGTACACAATCATTATTATTATTATTGTCGAGTATAAACAATATTACGAGTTCTTTTTTTTATTCGCAATGAAAATAGCATCTCGATAGGTAGCTCATGCCATCATAAAAAATAATAATGCTTTTGATTATCATGAATGTCAATGTCTTTTCGCTACTTAAATGAGGGGCATCTTCAATTGAACAAACAAACCAGACTCTGTCGAGCTTTTACGTCAGCAAGAAATGTTAATATGAATTGCAAATAGTTTGTAGTCCACTTGTATGATGTAAATATCATATAGTCGATAAATTTACATTCAATTATCACGAGAGAATTGAATGATTCTTATTATTTTCATGATTTCGATTTATTCTGTTTTATTTTTATGCAATTTTCAATTTTTAAATTCATTTCTTCAATTTTTATGATCTTACAATATGGTTTTAAGTGTTTTTGAAAATCAAATGAAAAATAATTGTGTTTCAATAAATTTGATATTAAATCTTAATTAGTAATTTATTATTCATGGTCAATGCCAACTTATTATTCAAATTTTATAGTTAAGTAGAAGACTAATCAAATCTCAAATATTGAGCAAGTGTTGTTGATCTTACTCTCTGTCATGCAAATACTAATGATTGGCAGTTATCTTATAATATTATGCAAAGAGAAAACTCTCAGACACAAAAATATTTTTTTTTTCGTGAAAATTTTTTTACAACAAAAATAAGAAAAACTCGTGACACGAAAACCAGAGAAAAATTCTCACATAAGAATAAGAATTGCTATTCATGAATAAAAAGCTCATACATTGCTATTAATAGAACTAAAGAATATTTCTTTTGAAGCATTCACGCGGATATGTGAATATCACATGATAACTGACTTCAAACTTCATTCTCTTCTCTTTTCCTGTCATGTTGCATTTGATTATTATTAATTTTTTCCATTTGACTTGTAATGAATTTTTATTTTTAGTCTATTTTCAATTTCTTTTCTTCGTGCTTCTTAGCTTTATTGCTTTTTGTTATTGCTTGTGTCAAGTCACAATATTTATGTGTAGAAGATCAGTGGCGCCATTTTTAAAAACACAATCACGTAATGGTATATGAAAATTTCTTCTATCAAGTTTTAATAATGAATAAATATTTACCTAACAATGAGAGAAGACCACACGCCATCCAGATAATGAAACTAATGCCAACAGAGCCTGTTCTGACAAGCAATCCACTTGGCGATACGAAAATTCCTGAGCCTAAATGAGTGGAGAAGAAAAGAAAGAAAGAAAAAAATTAATGATTGTGCTTGATTCTGATCATAAAATTGGTAACTTTACATACATTTCCATTACTTGCTATCATTTTCTTTTCGCGAATGGAATTTGTTCACCTCATCTCACATACAATCTCAATAAATAACTAAAAACAAAGATTCTTTAGGAATCTGATGCGATTTTTTCAAAATATGAATGCAACTATTTGCACTCGAATTTTACCAGTTTCTCAAGACTTTTTTTTATAAACAACAAATTCCAATAAGTAAAATATTTTAAAGACGTTTTTTTAATATTACCTATCATCGTTCCAACGATTAGAGCAATCCCACTGTAAAAATTAAATTCTCAATTACTTTTCAATTTCTTGAGATTAATAGTTAATGATTCAACCTGAACAGCCCCATCCGTTTCTCGAGTTGAATAGTGTCCTTCGTCTTTGTGCCCGATCTCTCCATCGAGATCCGCACCCCCCGGGCTTTATGTTAATTTAAATTGAAAATTTTTCATTAATTTTATATTATTTTTATGATAATAATATCATTTTTCGCGTGCATATAGCCAAGGTGAAAACATTTACATTTTGGTTGCAAAATTTAAACAAAAAATTGAAAGATTGAAATTTGTGTATTACTTTTAAAATTATTTCAAGCTTTATAATATTCAGTTTCATTACATTTAATAATACTAAAATATAAATAATATATAAAGTAAAACTAAGCAGATAAAGATAAAACTTATTGTAACGCTTTTAAAAGAATATTTGTATTATTTAGGGAATTGCAAAAATAGTGTTTTCACCTTGATTTTTATGAATTGTTTACACAATTATTGTTGAAATGAAAATTTTGGACAAAAAAGAAGAAAACTTCAAACTTACCCCCTGATGGGTCGGACGCTGTCGTTTCGGTCGTCCTTCCACGAAAATTTGCTGTGGCATTTTTAACTGTGCCGTCAGTTTGGGGTATGTGATTGTTGCTATTCCATCCATTTGAAATATCTTTGACTGCTCCATTTTGTCCTGATTTATAAAAACAGAGACATTTTTGTAAACATTACATATCTACGTCATTCATTCATCACAACATATGCATTTTTTTGCTTGCCTTTTCTCTCGGAAAAAGCATGCTGATATACATGTGAATAAGCAAAGATGAGTAAAAAATTTCATTCAATATCGGTTTATGGTAAGCAACTCGGAAAATCCAAAAATAATTTTTTCTCCTCTCTTTCTCTCATACACACTTATTCTCGCGAGCTCTTTGACGAGAGAAAATTACAATGAGATGATGCTTTTACTACTATAAACACTTTCACTGACGAGGTCTATTTTTAAGATCTTTTTTTATAAATTTTATATTTTTCATCTCATCTACGGTTATAAATGGAGTATCAAGTGTAGAAATTGCATGGCGCTCTAACAAGTTGCTATTGCCGCATGTCAACTTTAATTGTAATTAATGACTTTGATAAAAATCTTTTAATCTTTTTAAAATGATGCTTTTGTTGTTGGAAATATCTTTTTATATATAAAAATTAAATTTTTTTTATTAACCTTCATAATTATCTGAATTGAAGCTTGATCCAGGTTTTTCTTTAATTATTTGTACGAATGTATCACGCATCTCATTTATATGATTGCACTTATAATCTATTGAAACCTTCTTGATTACAAAAGAAAATTATCAAATAAGTTCACTTTGACACAAACAGTCTTTTCTGGTATTGTATTAATAGAAAAACATTTAAAAATGTCCCCTAAAATTTCTCTCAGCTTATTATTGTCTATATGTCTTGATTCACAAAATATTTTTCTTTTTCTCTTCTTCTTTTTTTAATTTTGCCTCACTATTAAATATTAAATTATTTTTTTTATTCTTTTCTACTACTATTTCACTCAACGTTCAAAAATCTACTGAAAATTTTCCGACTAAAACTTTCTGCTTTTATTGAAGAAGATTCTTGTTTGTGAAGAAGAAGAAGAAGGAAATGTGATGTTTGTGTATTTTCGAACTGTGAGAACTCATTATTATCATACGTATATAAATTGATCCACATACAAAGTTTGTATGCTATCTCTCTTACTCTAATTTGAGTAGAATCAAATAATTTTCTTTTTCGCATGCAAATTTAATCACAGTTTTATTGAATTAAGATCAACTTCGCTCTCTTATACACACATATGCGGGACATAAGAAAATCACATTTTCTCAACACATAAGATAGTAAATTTGGA
Source organism: Polypedilum pembai (assembly GCA_014622435.1). Classification (NCBI taxonomy): domain Eukaryota; kingdom Metazoa; phylum Arthropoda; class Insecta; order Diptera; family Chironomidae; genus Polypedilum; species Polypedilum pembai. The sequence continues at coordinate 12,436 of JACWBX010001477.1, forward strand.
CAATTTTTCTCTCATCTCGCGAAAAAGCTCATCTGCCTCCACATTTTTTTAGCTACAAAAATGAGATTAACTTCTTTTTATTTAGTCAGTTTCGTGCAAAACATGTGACTTTTGAAGAGTTGATCGATTTTCAAGCAGCAGAGAAAGATAATTACGTGTAAAAAATTAACTTTTGAAATGACAGTTCGTGACTCACACGAGCCTCAAAACATATTGAAAACAAAAACAAAAAAATTTTCAATGACAGGGTTGTTTCTTCTTTTCTTGTATAAAATTTTTCTTATTTTATGTGAATAATTGAGATAAAAATCATCAAAATATTTTTAACAGAATGTAAAAATTCGGAATTTTGAGATATTCATAAAATTCATTCATAACAACTCTGACATAAATCGTCAAAAGTCAAGACTTTTGTGACTTTTCATTTGTTTTTTTCGTGTGTAATTTGTCGTCATCAGGGACTAATTGATGGTCATTTACGTGATGATTTTCAACTCAAATAAAACAGTAAATGATGCGTGTGTAAAAAGATAACTCCAAAAAAAGTCAAATAATAACAGTGGTCGATCAAAAATCTTCTTTTTTGGGGATTTTGAGTCACAACTTGAGAAAATATTGAATATTTTTTAGATTTTTCAAAAGCTTTTATTTTAAATTCTGTCCAAGGAATTATCTCTAATGAAATGCGTATAAGAGGATTAGTTAGATAATCAAATAAAATTCAGCAAAATGCGTCACAATAAAATTTTTCTTTTCCACACCCACTCATGACACATTTCGCGTGATAAATTTACGATCTGTTGGATATCTTATGAACACCGAAGTAAAATTCTTTTCTTTCCCTCATCTATAATTAAATTCAAAATTTATTCTCTAGGTTTTCGAGTGATAAGTTTTTATTTTGAAAGAGGAGACGAAATTCTTGCTGATTTTCATCATTTACACAATAAAAATATGCACGAGTCATTAAGTATATATTGCATTTAGAGACCAATTTCCCGCCCGTTGATAGTGCGATGAATGAGAAAAAAAGCCATAAATTTTCATATTCACACCAATTAAGGCAAACGAGAAATTTGAGCTTCTTACGTAAACAAACAAACGATCATATGACTAATTGATTCATAAAGTGTTCAGAATGCATTAAATTTATTAACGAAAATATATTCTGCAATGAAAATACATCAAGTTCATTACAAATATTATTTCAAGAGGTAAAAAAAATAGAAAATAACAATTGCAAAGCGAAAGAAAAATGTGCTCAAATTTCTCAAGCGCGCCAAAGATAATTACCAAGCGTATTCTGTTATTTACTGTAAAATTTTATTATATTTGCCTCCTTTATGTTCCTTTCAAAATGATTTTATTTATTTATATACTATTGTCGTCTACGTTTGTTGTTGATTTATAAATAACGTGCGACGTAACATTTAACTGGATTTTTATAAGGCGAATAGAAACATTTTTAATTGAACTAAATTGCTAGCCAAAACAAATGAAACCGGCAAAAATATTAAAGTTTCCATGCGAACCGGCAACTTCAAATACACAAACAACTTTCAATTTTTTCCTCACAAATACACTTGAGGATGAAAGCAATGAAAAATGCAGTGTCAAAGTTCAGGATAATTCGTGCTCATGAAAGTGCATGACGCTAATTCGTTTTGTGTCGCTTCGATCTAAATTTGTCTCCCGTTGCTTACTCTCTCTCTCTCTCTCTTTCTCTCACATTCCAATCAATGATCTCGCGCAGCCGCATTTGAACTTGTGCCGGCATGAAAATGTGCTACTTCATGTGCTTCTAAACTTATGCCATTCATTTTTGAAAGCTCTTTTCTCTCATCTCGATCTCATTTCACATACATCTAGGTTCGTGTATTTTCTCATGCTTTCTTAAGATTCACTTTTGGCTTACGTGACAAATTACATCTAATAAAAGAGACAAAAGTCTTTATGACCCTAAATCGGAAATTAATGCTTTTGTGGGCAGTTAGTTAATGAATCTATCAGAGAATTTTGATATTGATCATTTCGAGGGCAAACATTACAATATAACAAATTCATTGCTCGTTATTAAACGAATGACAAGTCTCAATTAATTTATGAACACGCGAACCTCATCAATCGAAATTTTCTTCAATTAAAGCTGAAGTTTATTATTCGCAAAACTCTCGCTCATCTTTCAATTAAAAATGTTGGTTTTTCAACTCTTTTTCGCCTTTTTCAATAGCATTTTAAGTTTATTAATTTTCATATTCCTTTTTTAAATCGATGCAATTTATTGAAATTTTACAATATACAAATAAAAAAATTGAAGTGGTTCATTGAACGAAAAGAAAATTTTCTTCTTTGCTATTCTGTCTCTTTCGAAAAAAAAATGGGCTCGTTCGGTAAAATTGAAGCCTCATTTGCACAAGTAATATAATTAAATATAGACTCATTCTTTGTATTTTTTATTTTGCATACATTGAAATGAATTAAATGTTAGCTGCTAATTAATAATACATGAGAAAAAAGTTAAAAATGGTTAATATTTTAATACACAACAGATTGTGTTTGTACGTGGAAACTTTAGTTGAGTGGAAAAATTTGTTCAATCACATTTAATTGGAAAAATAAGGCAAACATGGTTGATTTATTGATTGGAGCGTTCTTTTCTTCTAGAATTTATCATTGTTAAGTGAAAATTGAAAATGGTATTGATAGCTTTCACCTGCAATGTAATTTATTTCTGCTTCGAGTTTTTATTCTTTTTTGTTTCTCGCTTTCACTCACAAACGTCATATTACTGTTATCAGTCGATTGCCAATCATCTTCATGGTTCAACAATAAGAAACTTTATGGCAGTGAAAGAACTTATATATTTACTTCGGTGTTCTTAGAATCACATGACACGAACAAACGGGAAATAAAACGTAAACATAAAGTGCATGAGAGATTTTTTTTCGAACCCGCACGCCAAAAATAAAATCAGAAATTGTTAAAAATTGAGAGAAAGAGAGAACAAGCGACGACAGAATAAATAAATTTTGAAATGTGTTCACTCAAATATATACCATGATCTACATTTCATTTAAATCCCACGCACTAAATAGGATCAAATCATATCTTGTTTAAGCCTCTTTTATTGCAGCTGCTGGAAGGACACTTTTGGTATTGATGAGATGAGAAATCATTTAATGCAGCTATGAAACGAAATCTCCTTAAGTCTTTATTTTGCTATATATAAACCCACACACAAATAAAAAATCTTTTGAAAATATTGTCTTCTAAAGATTCTATCTTTTTTCATTGACATGCATTTAAAATTTCTCAATAAAAAAAACTTTATTACCTTTTGCAACAGATATGAACACAGTTCAAATAAGTAAGATAAAGTTTGACAGCTATTTTAAAATTTAATTGAAAAAGATTGTCGAACAAGAGAAGTCGTTTGAAAGAGAAGAAAATTTCGCAAAAAATCACTCAACTACAATCATTAATGCATGAACAGTGTCTTCTTTTTCTATACATACACTTACGAAATGAACCGTTGAAAGTACGTAAAAATGAAAAACTGAGTAAGAATTTTGGTAAAAAGAAATAAAAATAATTTTTATGATCCTATGAAATTTTTAATTGTGAATTTATTAATGTTTCTTCAATCAGGCAATACGCTGAGAATTGGACGCTATAACTAACAAGTGAGAAAAATGCGCTATGAAACGCGTAAAACCGAAAGGAGAAATGAAGGACAAACAGGTCCATATATTGTATACTGAAATAGGGGTTGAATCTTTTAAATTGAAAAGGTTACTACCGGTACTTTTGCAAAAACATAAGTGTCAAAATAATGCTATATAAATGAAAAAGAAGGCTGCGTCAAAATTATATATTATATTGCCCCACCATCAAACTATACATCTTTCATGACTCACAACGCACATTCTTGATACATTTACAAGTTTTCATTGAATATAAATTTTTGTGAGAGAAAAGAAAATTATTTTTGACGACGGTGAGCGAAAATTTCAGCGCGTCATAGACTTTGAGAAAAAAATTTTCATTTTTTCACAGGCGTTTTCTCTCATTTTTTAAAGTGCACTAAAAAAGAAATTTGTTCGTCTAAATAGAAATTAAGTATGATTTACTGAATTCTTGCGTAGCACATTTTTTTTCAAGGCGGAAGAGAAGACTTGAAAAATTCTGTCTGGCGGCAGTAGTTGCGAGAGAGTGTGAGAGAATTACATCATTTTTTGGAACTTTCTCTTTACTCATGAAACTTTTACTAATTCACATGAAAACTTTTGTCACTTTCACATTTATGACTTTTGTCACAAGTCACTGTACTCACCATTTTGTAAATGATTTGCTTGAAAAGCATTCTGAAACATTGCTTGCTCACTGATACTTGATTTTTCATTCGTGTCATTCGAGGAACTGAGTTGAAAGCATAGCAAGTAAGGGACTTTTATAGATTAAGCACGATTTCGTCTCTTCGTGTTGTCTCACTTTGGCATGTATATTGTATACACACATTGGAAAATACACGAATTGAGGGTTGATTCTGCGCATATAAAAACCGATCATATAAATATACACGATGCTGCTCAATAAATTTATGAGAATTTATCACTCTTTGGTATGAACAAGAGAGAATAAAAACTACAAAACATTTATTTCAACAATCATGAATATGTATAATTCATATAAGAACGTTCTCTCAATCAGTTTTATTAGCAATAAAAAAATGAGAATAAAAGAAAAACCACGTGTTGCTAATGCTTGAAATGAGAATATATTTTTAAAATAATAAATTGACATTTTAAATAAAATTGTTAATTGAAATGTAGCAAATTTATTATTATGACTGCTATAAATTGATACAAGTGATATAATTTATATATACTAAAAAATGTTTCAACTAGCGTATTTTTTTAAAACATCGAAAAAACATAGAATTTTGAAGTTACTTAAGGAAAAAAATGAAATATTACAAAATTATCAATGGTAATCGATAAAATTGGTGAATTTATAAATCTTGATAGGTGATTTTCAGTAAAAAGAATAAATTAATATAGAATTTTATTTTAATTATGATTTCATCGAAACTATTTTCACATAGAAAGATTCTGGCGCCAAAAAGTAATGACGAATAAGTAGAAAAAATTTTTAAAAGAAAGTGTTAAGTCTAAAGCGCATTTTCGAAAGAATACTCGTATAGATTTATACTTCAAAAACGATTCATATATTTTAATATGAAAGTATTCAACACTTAATGTTTGATTATTTTAGTGCTCAACACTCAATGTTTTAATTGTATAGTGCTCAGCACACAATCTTTTAACTGTTTTAGTGCTGAACACTAAACATATTTTATTTCATTGCATAACATTCATATTCTCAATATTTAAAAAAAACGGACAAAATGGTGATTAAAAATTTTACATAAAAGAGCGTTCTAGAAAAGGCGCTAAAAATGGCGATATATTGTTGCTTTTTAAATTTTAAAGAGACAGAGTAAAAAATATTTTCTGAAATTTATTTGTAAAATTCAAGTTTTCAGACAGAATTTTGATGTGGTTGTAACCTAAGTGACTTGTCATTTACAATAAATGTATTAAAGTTAACTAGAAAATTGATTTGCATTGAAAAAATTGCAAAATAAAATTGCTCAACAATTAAGATGAACAACATAACGCCAAACAAAACAAATTTAAATGAAAACTCACATTCGTGGATACCAAATCAAGAAGATTCACCTTCCACTAATGGTGATTCATTGAAAAACTCAGAAAATAACTTGCTTAATCGAAGTTTCGATTCGGCAATTGGTAATGGCAGCAGCAAAAGAGGCCGACCAAAAAGTGAAGTTCTCACAACTTTAATGATTCAAGGATCTACTTCACCTTCGGCAATAAAGTGCAAATTTTGTAATCGTGTCTTCCCTAGAGACAAGTCTCTCAGTGCTCATTTGCGCACTCATACAGGTAATTTTTAATTGAATTTTTTTCCCAATAACGCAAAACAAAAGTGCAGAGGTTATAAGAATCTAATGATAATTTCTTTATTTCAGGTGAACGTCCATATGTTTGCGATTTTCCTCTTTGCTCAAGAGCATTCACACAAAGTGGTCAACTGAAAACTCATCAACGCTTACATACAGGTATTCTAAATCACATTGAAATCATAATAAACTCTATAATATTTGAAATGAATATTTTGAAGGTGAGCGACCATTTCAGTGCGGCGCCGAAAATTGTCAAATGAGATTCACACATGCAAATAGACATTGTCCAGATCATCCTTATGAGGCTTTACGCAGAAGTGATGATGACTTTCTGCTCAACCCACAGCCTGAGGAACAGAGTACTGAAATATTGAAATGGTTGCAAAAATATCGTGAAGAACGACAACAGCAACTTCTTCAACAACAAACACAATCTCCCTCAACGAGTACGTCTCGAAAAACACCGAAGCGTCCATCGTCTGCATCGATAAGAGGCAATGATGAGAATAAGAGAAGAGTCTTTAGCAAATCATTGATTGATGTAAAAATGCAGGAAAACAATTGTGATAGAACATCAAGTAAAGAGCTTGTGGCAATGTCACCGAGCAAGCAAGCAAGAAAAGGTCTCATGTGTGAGATGGACATGAATGCTGGAACTGCTGAAAATATGCAAAGTTCAACACCCATTCAACAGCCACAGCAATTTTTCTCTTCTGAAACTACGCCCGATTTTGCTTCTCTTATGGGAAGTCCAGTGACAACAAATAACAAACCAAAATACTGTCGACCGAAAATAATTTTGTGGAAGGAACCGATCGATGACAATGATGATGAACCATTGAGCAACGATAGTGAATTCAACAAAAAGAACGAATCTGAATCATCATGCGATGCAGTATGCAGCTCTGTTTCATCACCAGTGAAGAAATCATTCAACCCCAAGAAAAAGTGGCTCAGAGAAGCGTGTCAAGATTTAGGTTCAACATTGATTATGTATGATGACAACTCGCATCCACTCTCACAAATAGGATGTCATTTGTCGTCTGAAACAAATCAGTTGCCTTTGATTAACAATAACGCTGCCGTTATACGACCAAGTGTGATTGTAAGCATAAAAGATAAAGTAGGAAAAGAATAATATCAGGGAATATGAAATTTTTTTAAAAAAATATAAACTTTATTTCAAAATTGCACAAAATCTCATATGTGGTTTTCAAAAAAATATATTAAACATGCACAAAGTATAATGTAGAAGATATTTGAAGATAAAATAAAATTGATTGTACTATTTTATATACATTAAAAATTTTTTCTTTCAATATTTCATGCACGATCACGATTCATAAATTTTTCAGAATTCCCCCTGTGATAAAAATAATAGTTGTTCGCGCCAAAAAAGTTGAGTTTCGTTCCCATCTAATTATTAAGTTTTAAAGAGATTAAGTGGTAAACAAATAGCTAATATGAATTCATTTGGTACAAAATATAAGCCAAATAGTGGAAATGCTGGCCCAAGCAAAAAATTCAAGTAAACCATTAATGAATTTGCATTATTTAGAAATTAACAAAATCAAATTATTATTATAATACTCAGAGTAGACGATGATGATGAAGAATATCAAAGCCAATTTGCTGCTGATTTAGCAATGATGGATTCCGAAGAACAAGACTTAGAATATGAGATCGGTGATGGACCTGAAAATCAAATGCAAAACCAAAAATGGTCAAGACCTAATCTTCCCGAAATGAATTCAGACAAAGACGCCGTTATTTTTCAACAAATTGACATTGATCATTACATTGGAAAGCCCATGGCTGGTATGCCTGGTGCTCAAGTAAGTCTCATTTTCTATAATATAAAATTTATTACATTTATAAACTTTGTTTTAGATTGAACCGGTTCCAATTTTTCGCATGTATGGCATAACGATGGAAGGTCATTCAGTATGTGCTCATGTTCATGGATTTTCACCTTTTCTCTATGTCCAAGCACCTGAAAATTTTGAGAAATCTCATCTTCCAGACTTTAAAACGAAGCTTGATGCAATAGTCATAAAAGATATGAAAACAAACAAAGAAAATGTGCAAGAAGCAATTCTTCGAGTTGAACTTGTCTATAAGCAATCTATTCAATTTTATGTTGGCGATGATAAGATTAAATTTATCAAAATCACTGTAGCTCTGCCAAAACTGATTGCTGCTGTAAAACGATTGTTAGATCGTGAAATCATCATGCCTGAACTGAATTTTCAAGATTGTCGCTGTTTTGAGAGTAACATTGATGTTGATATTCGCTTCATGGTTGAGACAAAAGTTGTTGGATGTAGTTGGATTGAAATTCCGCCAAAAGAATGGCGAAAGAGAGTTAAAGGAATCAAGCCTGAACCAGAAAGTCGTTGTCAATTGGAAATTGATATTGCTTACGACAAATTTATTGCACACGAGCCAGAAGGAGAATGGTCAAAAGTAGCTCCATTTAGAATTCTCAGTTTTGATATTGAATGCGCCGGAAGAAAGGGAATTTTCCCAGAACCCAAGTACGATCCGGTAATTCAAATTGCGAACATGGTCATGAGACAAGGCGAAAAGGAGCCATTTTTGAGAAATGTTTTTACTCTCGATACTTGTGCTCCTATTGTAGGTTCTCAAGTACTTAGCTATAAGAAAGAAACAGAATTACTTGATGCTTGGAGTGCATTTGTTCGTGAACTTGATCCCGATATCATTACAGGCTACAATATAAACAATTTCGACGTTCCATATCTCATCGAACGTGCAAAACATCTTAAAGTCGATAAATTTGTTTATCTAGGACGAATGAAGGATGTAAAATCAGTCATTAAGGAGTCGGTTATACAATCTAAACAAATGGGACGTCGTGAAAATAAGCAAGTCAATTTTGAAGGTCGTGTCCCCTTCGATTTACTTTTTGTGCTCCTTCGAGATTACAAACTAAGATCATATACGCTTAATGCTGTCAGTTATCATTTTCTACAAGAACAAAAGGAAGATGTTCATCATAGCATTATCTCAGATCTTCAAAATGGAACTGAACAATCACGGCGACGTCTTGCCATGTATTGTCTCAAAGACGCATATCTACCATTGAGATTACTTAACAAACTCATGTGTATTGTCAACTATATGGAAATGGCTCGTGTAACTGGAGTGTCATTAGCTAGCTTGCTCACTCGTGGTCAACAAATTAAAGTCGTTAGTCAATTACTGAGAAAAGCTCGTGATGCAGGATACTTGATTCCAACATACACTAGTCAAGGAGGCGATAATGAACAATTTGAGGGAGCAACAGTTATTGAACCAAAAAGAGGCTATTATTCAGTCCCGATTGCCACTCTCGATTTTGCTTCTCTGTATCCGTCTATCATGATGGCACACAATTTATGCTACACAACATTACTAAAACCATCAGATAGAAAAAAATTAGACTTGAAAGATGAAGATATTACTCAAACGCCAGCTGGAAATTTCTTTGTTAAACCAAATGTCAGGAAGGGTCTTTTACCTGAAATTCTTGAATCTCTTCTTAGTGCACGTAAGAAAGCTAAAGCAGATTTAAAATCAGAAACAGATCCTTTTAAACGAAGTGTTCTTGATGGTAGACAACTTGCATTAAAAATTAGTGCTAACTCAGTATATGGTTTCACGGGAGCACAAGTTGGAAAGTTGCCTTGTTTAGAGATATCTGGAAGTGTCACAGCTTATGGTCGTACAATGATTGAAATGACAAAAAATGAGGTAGAGAATAAATATACATTATCTAATGGTTATGATGCAGACGCTTTTGTTATTTACGGAGATACTGATTCAGTTATGGTAAATTTTGGCACAGAATCGTTGCCGCGAGCAATGGAATTAGGAAGAGAAGCAGCTGAGTATGTCAGCGCAAAATTTATCAAACCAATTAAGCTCGAGTTTGAAAAAGTTTATTATCCTTATTTGCTGATCAACAAGAAACGTTATGCTGGTTTATATTGGACAAAGCCTGAAAATTATGATAAAATGGACTGCAAAGGTATTGAGACTGTTCGTCGTGATAACTCACCTCTCGTTGCAAATTTAATGAACACTTGCTTGCAAAAACTCTTGATCGAACGCAATCCAACAGAAGCTGTCGAATATGTCAAAACAATTATCTCAGATTTGCTTTGCAATCGAATTGATATTTCTCAATTGGTCATCACAAAAGAATTAACAAAACATGATTATGCAGCAAAACAAGCTCATGTAGAGCTTGCTGCAAAAATGAAGAAAAGAGATCCAGGAAATGCACCAAAACTTGGTGATCGTGTGCCTTATGTTATAACTGCATCTGCAAAGAGTACTCCAGCATATCAGAAAGCAGAAGATCCTGTTTATGTACTTGAAAATAGCATTCCTATTGACTTTCAATATTATCTCGAGAATCAGCTATCGAAACCATTGTTGAGAATTTTTGAGCCAATTTTGGGAGACAAAGCAGAATCAATTTTATTACGAGGCGATCATACTCGAACAAGAATGGGAGGAACTTCAAAAGTAAGTGCCCTGAGTGCATTCGTACAGCGAAAAGAGACATGTATCGGTTGTAAATCAGTACTATCAAATGATAGGGCTAAAGGTGCTCTATGTCAACATTGCGAAACAAAGTCTGATGAGATTTATCAAAACGAGATGGTTCAACAATGTCAACTTGAGGAGAGATTTTCAAGATTATGGTCAGAGTGTCAAAGATGTCAAGGAGCGAGAAACGAAGAAGTCTTATGCTCAAGTCGTGATTGTCCTATTTTTTATATGCGAACGAAAGTTAGAATGGATTTGGATGCACAAAACAAGAGAATCATGCGATTTGGTTTTTCTGCTATCAATAATTGGTAGTTTTCATAAATTCTTTAAATCCAGTTTTATTATTTAGCAATAAAGATTATCGTTTTTTCTTCATTGAATTCTTATTTTTAATTTGCTTTAAACTATCTTTATCTAGTTTTCCGTAACTTTTGAGAAGACCATCATGTCTTGATTTCTTTTTTTGACTTCGAAATTGAAGAGATGCTGAGGTTCCAAACAAAGTACGCTTATTCACCTTATTGTCTTCGTCTTTTTGCTTTCTTTTTTCTTCAAGGATTTCCTTGTAATTTCTTCCTTTATTTTTTGGACGTTTAGCACCTAATTTGATTAATAATTGTTGAATTTGATCACTTTTATCAGTCGCATTTGAACCACTAATACCAAAATTCATAACTTCTCTTCTAGCTCGATCAAACGTTATTGCATTTTTATCTTTTTTAGGTTTCTCTTTTTTCAAATGTCCATCGCCAAAAATTGCTTCAAATTCTTCATCTTCTGAATTGATGAATTCTTGCTTTTTCTGTGTCGGTGGCTGTGTTTTCGGTAATTTTTTTAATCCTTCAAACTTTATCACTTTAAACTCACTTTCTGCTTTTTCTTTAGCGATAGATGCTTTTGTTTTTATCATTTTGAAATTTCTCAACAAAATATCTTGTTTTTCAATAAAAAAATAAACAACGTGTTGTTTACGAAAAAAATTCAAATTTTTTGACAGTTGAGTTGCATTGCCCGTTTTAATACATATCATAGTTTATTTTAATTTTAATATTTTTCAGAGAATTTTGATACGACATATTTTTTTTAATAATTTATATCAATGATATTCTACCAGAATAATTTTCAGAAAAAAATTGAGAAAAGTAGAATTTATACAAGCTACACCAGCATATTTAAAATTTTTTATAATGCATTATCATCTTGATGTTTTGTTTTATTTCATGGAATTACAAGCCCAAAGTTTTCCTTACTATTCTCTGTGCGATCCTATTGAATTCTTCTCTATTTTCTCGCCACATTTTACTTGCATCGACGTTTGCTGGCGACTATAAAACAAATGTAAACTTGAATTTTTCAATAAGGAAAATTTTTTAATATCAAATACCTCGTTATTAGGTTCAGCGAGCATTGACACTACAGATAAAAGGATTTTTTCTACAGATTGAACAGGACTCCATCGCTCAGAGGAAGATTCATAGCCTAATGGATCATCACCTGGGCTATGTAGAATAGATATGCAAACTCTTCCATCAGGAAATATATTAGGATGAAACATTTCGCACAAGAAGCTCATTTTTGGAGGATTAAGAGGATAATCAGTTGGAAAGACCAATTTAGCAGGAAATAAGCCGCCTAGAATATTGAAAGTGTGAATAAATTAAGGTCAACTGTGACTATAAATTATATTTTTTTTGTCACCTTCAAAAATTGTGTCTGATGGACCACTTATTAATGCTTCCCATTCGAAAAAATTTTCTTCTGAGATTGGACCCGCAATTATTCCTTCTGGTGCATTAAGTGTCAACTCTAAAATTTAAAAGTAAATTTGTGATGACGAAATATTTAAAATCCTCTTTTTCTAAACAAAATGCTTATGATATGAGTTATAACTATTTACACATACGTTTATATTCGGCCATTAATCTTCTTAAAGCTTGTCCTGCCATTTTACAAGTAATCTAAACTCTCTGAATTCGATGAAAAATTATTTTAAATAAAATCTTTGTTTTGATTAAAAAGTTTTTTTTTCTTTTTTATTCAAAATTATAAAGATCGTTATAAAAAGTTTAAAAAATCTACCAATCTACCAAAATAGGTTTGAAAAAATTTTTTTTTAATAAACTCATTTATGTTGTAAGACTTTGTCTTTCTTTTTGCTCTTGTACAATTTCATTCAATAGTTTCAGTGAACCTCCAACTAAATGAAGTGATCCAGTAAATAGTACATTTACGTGAGCAGAATTATTTTCTTTTAAATTACGAACATAATTTATAACTGATTGAATTGTAGGAAAAACTGAAATTTCAGCATTTTCTTTATATTGTGACCAAATTTTTTTATGTCTTTGACATCTTTCAAGTTGTGTATTTTTCGAAACACCAGTAAAATTTTCTAAAAAGAAAAATTTCATTAAAATTTTTTAGTCCTATGTACATATACAAGAGATTTACCACAATGCTCATTATATGAATTACTGTCAGGTATATTAGTGCTAAAGCATACCAAATCAAATTTAATGGAATGTAATTGCTCTAAAATTAACTCAGAATCTCTGTCACCAGTGACATTAAAAATCAGCACGTTCAACTGTTCACGATTACCGTCATCAATTTGTTTTGCAAACCATTCGGAACAAATTTTCATGCTATCAATTGTATGTGCTCCATCAAGGAAATATGTTATGCCATCATCTTCAATTCTCTGAAAACGTCCATCAAAATGACATTTCTCGTATGCATCAACAAATTTCTTGTCAATCATTTTTAATAAATTGTCACAAAAATGCTCATCTGATAAGATATCTCTATTTCTTAACCATCTTGCACTTAGTTGTGATGCAAGTGAAAAATTTGACCGATTAACTTCAGAAGTTCGAGAAAAATCCGGTATATGACATTTATTGAATGAATAATAATCAAAGGGTGGTATGAATGATAACCTTTTGCCTCCAATTTCCTCAAACCTTTTCTCAATAACATTAATACATTGCATTGGCTGTTTCATAGCATACACATAAGAGTCCTTTTTAATAATACCTGCTTTTTGCCAGGCAATTTCTTCGAGAGTGTTTCCTAAAAGTTGAGTATGCTCTAATTGTAGTGCTGTGATTCCTACAATTTCTGTATTTCTCAGAATATTGGTCGAATCAAATTGTCCACCGATACCAACTTCAATTATAGCAACATCTACTTTTTCTTTCACAAACACATAGAAAGCCATAACTTGCAGGAACTTAAAATATGATGGTAAATCTGATTCATTACTTTTTTTGGCTTGTAGAGCATCATAGACTTCCCAAAAATACTTGTTGAACATACTCTTGCTTATAGAAAAACCCATCAATTTTATTCTTTCAGTCACCGACATGAGATGTGGTGATGTGAAGAGACCAGTTTTCACATTATATTCTCTCAAAATTGCATCAGTATATGTACACACTGATCCTTTACCTTTACTGCCACTCACATGAATTACTGATAACTTATCTAGCTGCTTTAGATTGAAACCGTCGATTCTTTCTAAATATTTTTCAGTATCGCGAAGATTAAAGTTTGCTTCATCATGTTTTTGTTGCCTTTTCATCTGTATTGATAGACTTAATGCGATAGAATTTGTTTGCAAAGAATTAAGCGCTACTATCGCATCCTTGAAGATTTTATTTTGATTTATAATTATAATTGTTTTTAACCAGAAAATATTGGTTTATATTGCTTACCTCAAAAGTTCTCTTATTTGCATTTGACGATATAGATCGAAATCCTAATTCTACAATAGGTCTTTTGAAATTATTTAATGATTTAATCATCTTTGCTATTGACATCTCACAAAAACTCTGTTCATCTTTTATTTTTATCGCATGCTTGCTTTTGATTATTTTTATGCGTCAATTGTTGTTATTCAATATTTCAATTGTTAGCATTAACCGACATATCAGATTTAAAATGGTATCTCCAAAAGTGCGCACATGTAAAAAATTGAGAAACTTCAGCACTTTTTCTGAAAATTTATTTATTTTCGTGAATTTGCTTTTTTTTAAAATAAACATAGTCACTTTAAATTGGATTTTGCCAAAATAAAACAATTGTGAGCTTGTAAAAAGCTGCAAATTTTCTTACTCTCGGTTTTAAGGTAAATATTTTTAATGTTTTATATGTAAGACCTATGCAGTGTGCTGAAGATTAAAAAATATTCTCGAAAGGCTTCATTTTTTGGCTTTCTAAAAAAACTGCAATAAAGTATAGCAAGTGTGAATTTTACAAACTAAAATAGTATTTAATTAGTAGAAAATGTTGGGAGGAAACAAACGCAAGATGAAAAATCAAGGAGGTAATCAGATGAGAAACAATATGCAGAGAAAGAATAATTTTCAACCACAAAACTTCAATGCCCCACAATTGAATGATCAAAATTCTGGATACATGGACTTTAGTAACAATTTCAATGAACCGCAGCAGCAACAAAACCAGCAACAGCCCGTTCAAAGACAACAACAAAACAACAATATGAAAAGAAATATGAATAATAAAAATAATCAGAACATGAATATGAACCAGCAGAGGCGGCCACTGAATCAACAGAAGAAAGTCTTTCAGAATGGTGGAGGCGGTGTTGGAAACAATATGGGAAACAAGAACTGGAACAATCAACAGAGACGAAGTGGCGGACAGCAAAATATGCCCATGAATATGAATCAGCCAAATCAATTCCCACCAATGCAGCAGCAAATGCCAAATTTCAGAAATAATAATATGAGAAACGGGCCGAACTTTGGTCCGATGCGTATTGGTCCACCACCTCCCCAAAATATGCCAATGATGATGGGAATGCCACCCATGAATATGCGAGGTGGTCCAGGGCCAGTGAGAAGACAGTTCCAAAAATTTAATAACAATAACAAAAATATTAATAATAGAAAAAATCCCAATCTGACGAAAGTCGACAAACCTAAGAACCGCAAGCAGCAGAACATGAACAGGAAAAATGTTGGAAACAAAGGAAAAAAGCGCCAACGCGATCCATATTCACTGGAGGCACCTTTCGTTACCGATGAAATAAAGGCCGAGCATGCAAAGAAAGAAGAGATTTTTGAGAGTATGAAAGGGAAGGGAAAGAATGACGAACTATTTGCCAAGTTCAAGGAACAACGAGATATTTTCGTAAAAAAATATGATGAGGCAAAAGCTGCATATCAGGCTGAAAAGAAGGTAAGTTATTAATTTAAGATTTTATAAAATAAATTAATATTTGAATCTTTTCAGGCTCAGCGAGAAGCTGCGAAAGCGGCAAAGGCTGAAGCAAATGCAAATGGTGAAAGTTCAACTGCAGCAACAAGTTCTGATCAGACAAATCAAGAAACATCTGCTAACAATACAACTGACTCAACTCAAGAATCTTCATCAACGCCAGCAGCAGTCTCAGAATCAAAAACGGATGAAACATCAACAACTCAAATGGAGACAGGCAACTAATGCAATTGTTGAAGTTTAAATAATGATGAAGAAGATGAATGTAAGCTAAGTTAAGATGTATTCTGAATATTTTTTGTCGTGTCTCAATTTTATCAATCTTAATTTCTAACTCTTCTCTTTCTTCATTATTAATCCTTCTCGAGATGCAACTCTTTTAATTATGAAAAAGAGTAAAGTTTAGTATTAGTGTTTATTATAATAATAATTGATGAAAGCCAATTTGATTTCATTTGACAAATTCATTTCAATTTCTTGTAAGAATTTTTTTTCTTTTTAGAAAATTTTATAGTGAAGTATGATGTGTAAACGTTATTTTAGAGCATTCTCGATAATTAAAAAAATATAAATTATACATATATGCATGCAGCAAATGATGAATGAAAACAAAAAAATTAATCTTTACACACATATGTATATTTAAGAAAGTTTAGATTTTCTTGTGGCAAAAATTAATAAAAATTTTAAAAAGAAATATCTAATTAAATAAAAATAAAGGATTTTCAATTAACGTCCAAGAGTTGTTATTATCGTTTTATTTGATTACTCTGATTTTCAGAATTTTCTCAATAACGGTAAATGAACTCAATGTATTTCACACATTTCTCAAATGAGTCTTAGCAAAGAAAGAAATGTTGAATTTTATAATATTATAAATCTTTATTTAATAGAAAATCTATTATTAAAATCTTTTAAATATTTTGTGTTAAATAAAAGTCTGAATTTTAAAATATCTAATTTAATTAATCTAAAAATTCAAATGTTTTACCTTTTTCTTCTCTACGAGAGAGAAAAAGAGAAAAAATGAGAGTTTTGTGTGCTTATTCTCTTTTCATGTTTTTTTATTATAAAATATAAAAAGCCGACATCGTACGACTAACACCTCAGACGTTCAACAGGTTTGCAACATAACGTTAACTTTCTATCTATCTATTTGTAATTATATTCATTTAAGTTTGTATTGTTGCTTTGAGAAGAGAAAAATAAAATTTAATGATTAGAACAATGGCACAGTAAGTTGAATATTTATTTTTACATAAAAAGC
>JACWBX010001478.1:0-18991 GCA_014622435.1 Polypedilum pembai
CGATTAGTGTTTTATTTTAAATCGACTAAAAATTAATTGAATTTTAGTTAGTCGCGACTAAAAGATAAAACGGTTTCGGACTCTGGTAAATCCCATTAAAAATGATTGATTTTGAATTTTTATAGTATTTTTGTTCATTATTTATGAAAATATATGAAAATATTTTCAATTTACTAAAAATTTGAAAAATTTCTACAAAAATTTTCAAAAATGTTTGAATTTGTATGGAGTCATTCCCGAAGTCGGGAATTCCCGGACTTTCTTCGGGAACGGGAATGGGACCGGGAATTCCCGGGAATATTCCCGAAAGGAAAAAGCCTAATTAGAATTTGAGGTATTTGATAAGCGGTAGGATCTGTGTGTGTGTGAAGTACAGCGGAGACTGAGGGCAAAATGTCCCCAATCGGACTGAAATTTGGCGCAAATTTGTCGATAATTATGTCGAATTCAACTGCATTAAAAGTTATTTTTGTCAACTTCTCGACAGTGGGTAATATTGGGTGATCTCCGCTGAACTTCATCCACACGTAAGATCTTCTGTTTTAGACCTCTTTAGAGCACGTCAAACCGAAGTTCTTATCCCTTGTTAATTCATATCACTATCAACAGTTCTTCATAGTCTTCATTTGCTGTATTTTAGAATTAAACTTGTGTCTTTAGAAATTAATCTTTAAATTTTAGTTCGTTATCATACACTGAGTTATGGTGACGAAAAAATTCGTTCATGTATTTTTAATAAATTTTAAATTGATAAATTGTTTCTCTTTAGTTTTAAAAACATTTTTTTAATCGTGGAATGCGTTCAAAAATTTCACAAGTTAACGATTAATCTTTTATATTTATCTCATGAAAATTATGAAAAATAATTAATTAAATATTTCTGATCATAAAAATTTTCAGCACAAAAATTCCAATTTTTAACTTAAAATATTTTTGTTGTTTCACCTTGAAATTATATTTAATTTATTCCAAAATGTCTCATAATTTACAAAATATTTTTACCCATAATCATCAAAAAAATTTTTCTTTCTCTCTCTCTCGCTCACTGAATTTTAATTAATCAACAATAAATTCTCATTTAATAACACAAAAATCCCTTTTTTATCTCAATAAAATCAAATCAGCAAAAGTTTATAACTTTCTCCAACCCTAAAACGCGAGCATTTATTCATTTTCACGCAACAACTCGTTATTCGATTCGACAGACTCACACAAATTTTTTACATCAATGCTAATTAACATAATTTTCCAATTAATTATTGATAGAAGGATGAGAAATTTTATGCTGTTTGGCACTATCAACAGAAATATTTAAATGGAAATTTTTTCATCATAAATTTCAATTAGTTGACTACAATGTGCACGTATGTTGATGTGAAATTTCCATGCTTACTAAAATCATCATAATTATGCATGAATATGTTCTTTTTTTTGCTCTGTGGAATATTGCACGATTTGCAACATTCACTTTTTGCTATCTGATGAAATTTAACTCATTTTCAGTTCTCAATTTTAATTTTACAGATTTCTATCCATTTACCATATTAAAAAATTCTTTTTCAACTTAATTCATAATTTTCACACACATACCCAGCAGCTTAAATATATTTTGTAAATTCATACACTAGAGAGAGAGAAAGTGAACATATAATGAGATCAAATGTAAAAAAAATTATTTTTTGGGGGAAATCGTCACAGTACAAATGGAACTTCATGACAATTTTAAACGATTTATATAGACACTCAGTAGGCAATGTAATTTAATTAAACTCAATTAATAATCATTGAGGCCAGTGACCAGAGTTTATGTGAGATTGAAAGATAAAAAAGATTGTCAAAAATAAACTGCTGCTGTCATAAAGATCATTAAGCTTGATTTTTTTAATTAAAATAAAATTTTAAGAATGAAAATAAAATTTTAAGAATGAAAAATTACAATTTTTAAAAGAACAAATGCAGTTTTGAAAATGTCAAAAACTTTACTTTTTCTTCGCTTTTTATAAAAATGATAATTTTTAAACGGTAATTAAACTTAAATAAAATTTTAATGTAACGGTTTTTTTGAAAAAGTTTTTAAAAATAACGGTTTTTTTTTTAAATTTATTTTGAAATTATTATATTTTTAACTCATTTTATTCTCTGTTTGGATATTTTTTCTTAGCTTTTGTAACATTTCATAATAAAAGTGTAGAATCTAAAAAATCTTTCATTTATATATTTAGCAAAAATCCACAAGTGAATTTTTATATATTGTTGACATCTACAAAAAGTCTTTTTTTATTGCTTCTTCCTCACTTTGCCAAAAAAGCAAGAGAGAGAAAAAAGTCATTGGACATTTTGATTCATTCTTTATTTTTTCCTTTCACAAAGAACACACACATTTATCTTTCTTTTAAATATATCGACATTTATCGTGCCTTCATGATTTATTGTTATGTACACTATTCTCTAAAAAAAGGATGATGATTACAACACCAGTAGAATGAGTAACATATGGCAAATAATAAAAAATACAAATCGTTACGGGTTGTGCATATTTAAATATGGCAAATAATTTCTCTAAAGTCGACATTTATAAGGCAAGCATCAGCCATGATATTTAAATTTTGCTAAGAGCCTCACTTCAAAACGTGCGCCTTTGCAGTCACAAACATACAGAACAAATTGAAGTCTCATTCGCCTACATAAATGCAATCTGATATGGCGTTGACTTTTTTTTTCCATCTCTAAATTGCAAATGCCAATGCAACTACAACAGAGACAGAAGAAAAAAAATTTTGTAGTATGAAAAACACTTTATGTGTCTGGCGCCTTTAAATTGTAAATTAAATGCGTGCGTGATATGTGTGGGACGCAAACTAAACTAAACTAAAAAATCGAGCGAACGAGTGTGAGAGATTTTCCACAAACTGATAAATGTGGCTTTTCTGACTATAAAAAGGGGTCGCACGATTTGTACTTGCTTGTGCTCGTGTCAGACAAACATATTTTTTTCACTTTTAATGTGTCTGATTTCTTTTTTTTCTCCTCCTTATGTAATATTCATTCATCACATGGAGTGAGTTACAAGAAATCCTATAAAATTATCTTTCATCAATACAATTTAACGAGTGTTCGAAGAGAAGAAGGGAAATCAACTTCTTCGTGAATTCATCCTGAGTTCCGTTGAATTTTACCGCAACACGTGTTATTTTCTCTCTCAACGGACAGATAAATTCTACATGAACTGTTTTACTCCAATATTTCTTTTTTATTTGTCATAATGCAAGCAAGAAAAGAAATATATTAAATCGAGGCTGTATCTCACACATCGTTTCATCTTGTTCAAATGTGTGATCTTTTTTATTTAGCGAAATAAACTGAGAGAGAGTGTGAAAAAATATTTTGTTTTCTTTACTTATGTGAATCAACAGCAGCAAAAAATAACATGAAAGTTCTTATTTTTGACAAAAAAATAAATTTTAAATTTAGAAAATTCTGTTGAAATTTTTTTTGGGTTAAGAATTTTCACATCACTAATTTGCTTTTGATAATCAACAATAAATTTGAATTTTCTTGTTGTGAAAAATTTTTTAATTATTGCTAAAATCCAAAAATTCAAGTAAATAGTAAACAAAACTATTTTCTTTAGGAGTGCAAGCTAGTGCTTTGCAATTTACTAGAAATTGTGAAATTCGGGAACGGAAAAAGTAGCTCGAAACTAGAAATTTTTCAGCTACTTAAATATTATTTATCATAAATGTTCAACATCACTTCATTCTATTTCTGCATTGCGTTATTACTTGAAGAGCAAGTTCACAATAATCTCAAAAGGTTTAATCAAAATTTAAATTAGATTAAATTAGAGATGGACAGTAAATATATCGAGCTAGTGGTTGCTCTTAAACGTCTAATAATGACACTGTAGCTCCCTAACGAGAGTTTAAAGGAAGGGAAAATCTTGACTTTATCAATTTGTCCAAGCTTAGTTAATGCTTGGTTCAATGATAAGTCATGAGTCATGAGACATGATAGAAATTATTTTAATTGCTCGAATTCTTTTTGTTACATTATTTAGTAAAATTCTTAGAATCTTCATCAATTTTAAAATTTAAATTAAAATTATACAATTATCAGCCATTTTAAAATATAAATTTTTCTATTTATTACCCAATATTTAGAATAAAATATTCAAAAAGTAAGTACAAGGCACGAAATAAAATTCTTATATTCAATTTTTAAATATATAAATTTAAAAGAAAGTGTCAGAATAACAAAAAGCATAACCTCAGATCTTTATCAAAATTTTATATACATAATTTTCAAAAGAAATTCTGGTTATACTCAAAGTCTAGGCTTATGCTTAGCATTACATTATTCAATTACACACAATACAAATTTGCCTTATCTTTATTTTATCATAGCAACCAAACCTTTTTTCTTCTCACTCACTCACTCTTTTCATAAATGTATAATAAATATTTTTTGAAAAGTCATCTTGATGCAGAAAAGAATTGAACAATGAGCACGCCTTTGATTCACTTCTCGCAATAAACATACTGGTCTGCTCATTAATTAACAAGAAAGAAAGAAAAAAAAGATGATAAATCTTTGGCAATAACAAAACGCATTGACTTGTGCGAGAGTGAGAAAGAAAATTTGTTTTGCTTTATTAAGCACACTCACATATGCTGTTATTACAAATTGAAGTAGGCGAGCAAGCAAGCAAAAGAGAGAATTATCATGATGATTTGAAGCAAACAAGTAATAATGACAATATAACGTTATTAGACAGAAATTTCTTTTGCTATGATTTAATTGCATAAGCTTTATCACCTCGCCTCATCTGCAGCTCATATTTATTTTTATTCTGGCTCAATTATTATGTAATTTTTCACATGAATAAATAGAAGAGAGAGAAAAAAATATGAAAATGATGAGAAACGATAATGCTTACACATAGCAACAACAAAAGTGAAGAGAATGAAAAACATGTTGCTTCAATACTTTTCATAAGATGATGTGAAAGAGTGAACGATAAACATCAACTATTAAAACTAATTACTCTCCATCATAACACATTATTTTCTCATTCCTTTGCACTAGATGATTTTGCTTTATATGAAGAGAAGTCAATGAATGTTTTTACTTTACTTTTTACTAGTTCATTTGTAAAGTTATTGCTTGCAAATTGACTCTTCTAAAGTTCAAAATTTATAATTTGCATGTAAATTAAATTTATACACTAGATTAAAAAGTTAAGCTTAAATTTAAATCTAATCTTCTAATGAAATCTTCATCGATTAAATTTAAACTCTTTTGATTATTTTAAATCTTTGCTGATTTAATATTAATCTAAAGATTTATTTTAATCCATCGAGTATATCGTACAAACTTTGCAATAATGCAAATATTGTTTTCAAACAAGTAAAATAATCAATATTTCTCTAAGTTTAATAAACTCTCTCTCTCTTTTACAATAACATGTAAATAAGCTAATAAGCTTCTTAAAGTTTCTTACCATAAGAAAAATTGTAATTTGAAGTCTCGCTAAAACCTCTTAGCGTGCAAAATGTAGTCAAATGAAATGGAAAACTATGTGTATCTCAAATATGAAAGGCGACAAAGCGCAAAAATAATTTTCTTTTTTCTAGTTCTTATGTGACTTTTTCATTCACATTTGTAACGCTTCAAGACATTGAAAGAATATTTTTATAATGCTGACAAAAGTTGACTTGTGTGAGCTGTGCCAGAAGAAATTATACATCATTTACATTCATTAAAGTCGATTTGAATTTGAGAGAGCATACTACCGCACTTATTTATTTTTTATATATCTGTCACATTAAAAAGAAGATTTTTGATAATCTTTGTCGAGACTTCGAGAGAAGATTTGAGTCTATGGAGATATCTTCATCATTGACGATTGAAGCAATTACCATAAAAATATCCATTATAAAATTTAAAAATAATTTCCCGTATGTGTTTATATATTTTGGGAAATTCTTCACGGTTGTTTACTGCCTAATAACAAACAAATGGCTATTATTTGTTCTCATCTCTTTGTGAAATGGGCGCGACTTAAGTCTGTATGTTGTTGAAATTACTTTTTTTTATTATATGAGAATAATTGAGTTCTGTAAGAGGCGGTAAAAAAAGAGTTCCAAGTCAATAAGTCTTTTGCATGTGAATATTTTTTTGACTGTCTGTCTATCTTTCGAGTAGTCTTCTTTTCTTCCATTCATGCATACTTCCGAAAGACAATAACAAATGTTAACCGCCGACAACACATTAAATAATATAAAATACACACATGAAACTATAAATTAACGCTAAACATATTTTTTTCTCTTAGTCATCGCAACAAATTAGTGTTTTTCACATCTACAAATTGAATTTCAATCGATTCTTATTTTGAATAAAGTAAGTGAAAAGAGAATAAAGAGAAATTTCGGTGAAAAAAAGAACAAGTTGCGGCGGCAGTAAAAAACTCTTTCGGTATTTTTTCTCTTTCATCTTTTTTTGTGTTCTTGTTATTAAACAGAATCAAAATATGAAAAAAAGAGGCAGAAATTAAGTTTGAGCTCTTTTTCCTTCTATGTTGATAATCAAGGAGATGAAACTGTAATTTAAAATTTTAAACTGTTTCGAAGATAGAAAACATAGAAAATTTTTTGAAATTTGTTTTTTAAATTTAACAGGAAATTTAAAAATTAAAAATTTTTGAACGGCCTAATGAAAGTTACTAATTTAGCACATAACATAAATTAATTAAGAAATTTAAAATCAAGACAAAATTCTGAAGAATTGTATTAGAAAATTTTGTCTCCTGAATGAGCCTCAATCGGAAATTTATTAATTTTTTTGATTATCAATAATTTTTCATTAAAATAAAATTTTAAAAATTTTTAAAAGTTTAAATTCATTTTGATCGTTATTTTTAAAAATTTAAGTTTCACAGCCTTAAAAAATTTTCTTTTTTATAATATTCCATCATATCATGCACGAAAACAACTACTGAATGTGTCACAACACACAAAAAGATAATATTTACTTTATATGTTCACGACAAAAATACATACAGAGACACAGGCCCAGGCACTTGAATGAGAGAACACAGACAGTGAGAGTAAAAGAGAGAGAGAAAGAATGGAAGGAAGTCACTAATGATATGATATATGACGTTCTCATCATTTTTCATTGAACGAAATAATAAATTAAAGAACAATAAAGTAATAAAAAAGCAGCAGTTTTCATCATTCGACTGCGCCTTCCTTTTGCGACTGCGACTTCATAAAATGTGAAAAATGCATTTATTGTTGTTAACTCATCAACAAGAGAAATTAAAAGTGTGAATGAGGGTTTCAAAAAAAATTGAAATCTTGTTGAAAATTAATTAAAAATAAATTTTCTTTACGTCAATAAGTTTTTTAATTACCAACACTTAACCAATATGGAAAAAAATTGTTGTACACGAAATTTTGTCATTTTTATTATAAAAACACATATGCACATCTCATTTAACCAGCAATTTTTAATGAAATTTATTATTATATTACAATATTTCCACTGCTATTGCTGTGATTTCCTGTTTTATGTTTGCGTATGCGATGGAGACTTTAATGATCATTCTTCATTGTTCTCTTCTTGCATTGCTGTTGTTTATTTAATTAAAAATTATTTATATAACATTTTCTCTCTTTTTTCATTCATGTCACTCGATACGACAATAACAACAAATAACATCAGAAATAATGCAGGCGTAGGAGGATATTGAAATTCAATATAATTTTCTTTTTTCTTTCTTTATTTTTATTCACAATTGAGAATATGTTAATTTAATTAGGTAGATTCTTTAATGATTATTGAACAGTTAATTTTAATTAAATTTTTAAATTGGAAAAATACGTTAAAATTAAGAGTAAAGAATTGTTGAAAAATTAAATGAAATAATTTTTTGGTAAAATTCGTCTTTCTTGCTATGACTTTCTTTCTTCAAAATTAATGTTTAAAAAATTTTTAAAAAGCACATTGAATTTTGAATGCGTTTAGAAATTTTAAAACTTTAAAAATATAACGGTAACTTCTTCTTACTTAAACCAAGACCTGAAAACTCTTTGATTTTAGTTTGATTTAAAAGGCGAAATCAAAAATATCAAATTTGATTTTTTGGTTTGTATGAAAAATCAAAATGAAATCAGAAAGTTGAAATCAGGTTTTGACTTTAAATTTCCAGCGATAGATTAAATTAAAATCAAAATCATGTCATCAAATATTATATAATTCAACAATTAATATTTCAACCAAAATAATTTACCATCTTTGGTAATTTTTTAAATGCGAGCTGAGATTTAATGACCAGTCATTAAGAGAAATTTTCTCAAAACGAAAACCCACTTGTGCATAAATCACTTTTTTGAGTTGCTCAATTTGTGTTTTTATGCGTAAGCGAGTTAAATATTTTAATAGATAGAAGAAGAGAGAAATTTCGATTTTCTTTTGAAGTCATTCATAGCACAACAGATGAATACTAATCTCATCGCATAATTCAATGTCAAATTGACTCAATTAAAAAAATATATATTTTTCCCGCTTTTCCTCTTGATAGAAAGAAATTGAAAGAAATGGAAATTTAGTAATAAACAAGTGAATAAATTGACAATCATTAACCATGAAATTAATTGATTACAAACGATTTGTCCTAATCTAAGTAACAAATGTTATTTTCATTTCTCTCTTCAAGCCACAATAGTCTTTAACTTAAATGATTCTAAATATATGATGATAAAAATTTATTCTTTCTCTCTTCTTACTTTTTTCGCATTTTTCACTAATTAGCAAACTAAAGAATTAAATTTTTGTTCGTATTCTTTTTTCTAACAATTTCTTTCTTCTGTTTTCTATTTAGTTATTTCTGCTTGAAAAGAAAAAAAGTCATTAGCATGTAGATATCACTAATAGCATTATGTATACACAAAACATTTGTTTTATCGCTATAGTGGGTTTTCAAAAGCCACTTTTCTTTATCGTAATTGTTTACTTTACATTTTAACTTCTTTTTTTTATAACTAAATGCTGATGATGGTCTTGCTCTGATGTATTAAGGCTATGACACAAATGTTTATGTTTTAACTAACAGAAACACAACTCTTAATAGTGAAAACATACTAGACATTAGAATTTGGAAACTTCGTATAAAAATATTTTGTTTATTAGATTTTGTTAGATTTTCTTTGATTCTTTGATTTTTACAGCAAAAATTAATGAATCTTGATTAAAAATAAATGAAATTTTAAAGAATTTATGAAAAAAATTAATAAAGATCGCACCTCCTGAAATTTTCATGTTAAAAATGTAAAACAGAAGATTTTTTCAATTTTGCTTTTGAAAACTGTTCTACAGGCTTCAAAAATTAATAACTAGTAGAAAAACTATGCCAATTTTTAGCCCGATCGATTAAGTTTGAAAAAAACTCTCCGACGTACTTCAAATAGGCAAAAATTTCAGAATAAAAATGTTCAAATTGTGTCTTTAAACTACTTGTATGAACTCCCTTACTAAATGTTTGATCCTTTGATAGATTTGATTTTTGAGCAGGCGTAGCTATTGCTAGCTCAAAAGCCACGTAGATTGAAAAATGCCTATTGCGTTTTAAACCCAACTTTTGCTACCAGATACAAAATAATGTTGGCTGTTCGTTTTTTGCATGTTCGCAGAAAAACTAATGACTGTCAAAAAAGGATTTTATTCCTACCAATGAACACTGTAACCGTACAGAACACAATGTTCCATCCTTGATTTCGTTTCTAAGGAAATTTTCAAGTATGTGGAACAATTTAAGTTGAAATTTTTGAATTATTTCATTAAAATTTTATTACAAATTTTAAAACTTGAATAAAAATTTCTTTTCATGAAATTTCCTTTGATGACAATTTTTTATTTACACTCTAAAATGAAAATTATCATAATATTATTCAAATTCTCACTAAATTTCTCCAAAGGTCGCTCAACTTGACACGAAACACACATAAGTAAAAAGAAAAAGAAGAGAATTATAGCAACAGTAGAGATTTATGAGTGCCGCTTAATTTAAGACAAACATTTTTCATTCTCATGAAATTCTTGAGGCAGAGAACGCGCGCAAAGGGGGAAAAAATAAAAAGAAGCATATTCAGTGTGAGAGCAATGAAATTATAAACGTTGTCGTAATGTCAAAAAATGTAAATTTTTATTATTATTACGAAGAACAAAAAAAAATAAAAATTAATGAAGATTTAATGATTTCGTTATTTTTTCTTATTCTTGTGTGAATTCTTAAAATTGCAAAAATTGAATTTAATGAAAAAAAAACTGACACAACGGACTTCATGTCTAATGACACCTTTGTACATAATTGCCATAAATCATCAAATGTGACTGTCTCTCGACATGTTTTGAAATTTACATTTTTTTTAAATTACCACGAAAATTTATTTGTGGAAATGAAAATTAAAAGGAAATGAAAGGAATGAGGAAGATGACGATGATGTGTGGCTTAATTCAAAACAACAGAGAGAAACAAAAAAAAAGTTTTTAATGAGTCACAAAAAACATAGAAGAATATAATTAGGGTTGAAAAATACAGAATTATGATAATAAAGCCATATGGCTTATGTTTCACTATCTATGTGTATGTTTGTGGACTGATTGGCGTTTGAAAGTGATTAACATTCACCGTAAACAAGCGAGATGAGAATTCTTTCAAAATATTTACAGTGAATATTTTTCTTTTTTTCCCTCATTATGTTTTGTTCTTTTATTTTCTAAATTTAAAAGCAAAAGAGCGAAAGAGCCATTAGCAGACGCATCGAAGCGAATGGTGATGACGGGTCATAAAAGCCATTGCTCATCGCTCTTCGCTTGTCATCTCACTCACAAAAAAAGAAATGACTCAAAGATTTCTACACTCTTGTCATCTTTTCTGCTCTCATATGCTCTCGATTGTAACAAGATACAACTTTTAGAATATCATTTCTGATAATATTTCACTCAACACACTATAAAATGATTTTTTATTGTTGTCTTTCTTCTCTCCTTTGAATTTTTATTTTTTATTATTAAACTACAAGAGAGAGAAAGAAAAGAAAGAACATTTATAAGAATTGTATCTTGTTTCATCATTTACATACAGAAAATAAATATTTATGTGATATTTCTCTCTTGAATGAGTTTTAACTCTTAAAAAATATATTTACTTATGAATGTGTGATATCGCATCAAATATTTAAGTTTTTGACCTTTTCAAAACTTGACAAAAAACAGAAGAAAAAGAATGAAAATTGATTTTAGCCTTTTTTGTTCTATCAGTTTCGAAAATTTCTTTCACACTTTGTCTATCTTCTTTACAAAAATAGTTTTCTGATGATTTTTTATTTAAAACAATTTGTTTCATTGCTGAGACTTATGTAAAGATTTTTTTCGATGTAACTCAAGCAGTTTCATAGATAATTTTATAGACATTGTTTTAAAAGCCTACACGATTGACTGCTTCAGTCTTTTGCACTTCTCTAAACACCATACTCTCTAAATGCAATGTTGGATTCTATAGAAGAAGGAAGAGTACCTGACTGGAAATCAGGAGACGCGGATTCGATCCCCACTCGGACTAAGACATGTCAAAGTGTTTCTTTTTCTGCTCGGTTTCCAAAATGCAGCAAAAGAGTAAAGAAAATACCACAGTGCATAAATCTATCTAATAAAAGTGTTCACTAGTCCTGTGTTATACGAATTTTTCACAAAATTGCCGCTTAACAAATTTAAGACATTTATGAAAATTATGCTAAAATAAAAAGAAATCGATTTTGAAACTAAATTTGTCACAACTTTCGTTAGAATAAGGTTTTATAATTTAACATGCGTTTATTAACATTTCACTGAATTTTAATTTTACTAATTTATTCAAATTTTCAAACCTTTCATTAAAATTTTCTTAGAATTCTAAAAATTGTCTATGATAATTACTGTGAGTTAAAAGAAAAACAAATTTTGTTTCTTCTCCTTTGAAAAATATCTTAAAAGAATCTTGACAAATTCAAATTGACGAATATGTGTGATTCATTTTTTTTTCTCATTTCCTTCACATTCAAAAAAGAAGAAGAAAATGATGAAATGTTTGTGTGATATGAAAAAAGTATGAAAAGGGATTCGTTCACAATTTAATAATGTGATACATCATTTTGTGCTTGCATGTTGGATAGAAAAGAGCATGAAAATTTCATTCGATCGTGGAAAATCTCATTTGATGTTGCCATCTTGCTTGCTACTTTTCTATATGTTGATGTATCTTATAAATAACAAATTTTTTTTTCTATTTTATTCAAAGGATTTTGGTCGGTAATTGCATTTCTATTCTAGATACTTGCAAGAGATTTTCTTTACTAGCTTCTTCATACATAACAAGTGAATGAGTGAGTGAAGTATGTTTGCAGATAAATATATCCATTACATACTCTCACACACAAACAAACATTCATGTAAGAAAAGTTCACTAATGAAATTTTCTTCTCTTCTTCTCTCTTTTATTTCATTGCAAAAAAAAAGTTTCAATTTCTCTTCTTTGCTCTCCATTTTATGTTTTGTTTTGATTTGGGATTTAAAGAAAAAAGGATTTAAAAGAAAAGATTTATTGCAAGTTTTCTTTTCTATCGTATTGTTATGATATATGTATGAAATATTATAACGATAATATTCAAAAGTTTTTATGCATATGGTGAGCTGAAATCTTTATAATATGGAGAAAAGAAGTAAAAAAGTTTCTTTACTTGCTCCCTTTTCTTTATTATTACTTTTGTTTGAACAATCATTTCATCTCTTAGTAAGATTTAAAAGAATAATGATACGATATCAAGATTTTTTTATGTGTGAAAAGTGAATTTAACAAACTAGAATATAAAGAAATTGTTGAATTTTTGATATTTTCAAGATTTTTTTTTAAGTTAGAGCAAGGAAAAAGGTTTGCGTTTGAAGTGACTTTTCGTACGAAAATATACTTAAAAGTGTGCTGAAATGACTTCATCATACTTTAATATGTCTTAAGAGCGTTTAAAGTGCAAGTTTTCTTCTGGATTAAAGATTACTTTTGAAATGCTACTTATTGAAAAGTTTTATTTGTGCTAACATAGATCGATAATCAGTAGCATTTAGCTATAATAGCCATTTGCAAACTAAGAAGCGATTGCAAATTTGGTCAAAATAGAATTTTTTTAAAAATGTTTAAATTGCTAAAAATTCTTTTGCTGTTGTACACAAAAGTCATAGAATACATTACTTAAAGTTCTTTTTGAAACTATTTTGGAAAATTTTATAAGCAATCAAACCAAAACATGATGATGATTTCCTGTTACTCGATTTTGAAGCGTAGGGCGATGTATGTAAATATTTCAATTTGAAGCGTATAACGTCACACAAGTTTTCAGTCATTATTCTGACAATACGATTAGTATCTCGTAATATTCGTTAGTTCTCGTAATCAAAATATGAGATTTCTTTGATTTTTAATTTGTATGACAAAATTAAATTTGATTTCATTAATTTTTTTTACAGTTTAAATTGAGCATAGTTCAATTAATTGAAAGAAATAAATTTTATAATTAATAAAATTTCGATTTAGTACAATCAAAAGTATTTTCTTGATTCTTTCTTTCATATATTAAATCACTTAAAAAATAATTTAAATCAGACTTTCTTCTGATTTATAGTGAAACCAAATGAAATTTAAATTTATGAAAATCATTAAGAATTTAAATTTGAAACTGATTTGTAATGAAAAAATTTCTTCTATAATTTAATTAGTAATTTATAAAAAAAATAGCTGAGTAATGAGATCATCTAGTATAAAATAACTCATTCACAATCAATTTTATTTATTTATGATGGTCGCATAACACATTTCTTTTCATAACATAACACTCACATCGCACACACATAGAGTTGAAGATTAAAAAAAGAAGAATTTTTTCCTCACACTGGCATTAATTTATTTTTATTTAATTTGTTTTTTATGATGCGAGTTGAAATATTTTTTCCTCTCTTTCTTCTAGCAGTCAACCAGCACACACACGCTTATGACACCAATCATCTATTTTTATTATTAGCCATCTCTTTCCTCTCTTAAAATGCTTGTACATGACACAAACAATTTCCATCTTTTATATATATATTTTTTTCGTTAATAAGCGTGATCAATCAATGAAGTGTGATGTGAGTGATGAAGACAAGAAAATATTCCGAAATAGAAAGAGAGTTAATTTATTAAAAAATATAAAATGTTAATGTCTATTTTATCAATATTAAATTTCAACAAGAAGAGTGAATCAATAAATCACAAAGAAGAAGCCACAAACCCGGCCCCTTTACCGATGCTATTTTGACAGAAATCAAGGGAAAATATTGAAAAATTTCCATGCAATTACTTATATTCCCTTTCTGAACATCCCAAAAGTAAGTAAAAGTGTTTATTTGTAAAATGTGTTTTAATCAATTACTTTTTCTCTCTCTTTCCTATTCTCGCTTGCTTGCCTTAAATTTGTCAGTTTTGTCTATGGGTGGTGTGTTATGTGTGAGTTTTAATACCATTTCTCATTTTTCTTCTATTTACACCACAGTTGGGAGATGCGAATGGAGATGAGAATAAAATAGAGAGACAGAAAAATGTCATGAAGGGGTTGAACAGTTTTATGAAACAAAGAAATTTGTTGTTTAAGACATATGTGACAGACCACATAACCACATAGAAGAATATTTTGAGTTAAAAATGTTTCGAATTCTTAGGGAAAAAATAAATGAATTCAAAACGATATTCTGAACGTACATTGGTTCTAATTTTTACATAAATTCATTTAGGTTTTCTTACCAAAATAAGTTGAAAAGAAATTTGCTTTTAAATTTATAATTCTCTATTAAGAGTGTGTTCAAAAAAATCTAAAATATTTTTCGGCATTTTTGATTCCCCTTGTGAAGAATGTACAGCAGATAAAATAATGAAATTCTTCATATCAGAGTGAGTAATTCATGCTAGAATGTAAAATTTATTTGACGTTATCCAAGTGTGAGTTTCTTTCTCTCGAATGTTTAAAGATTTATGTACAGTTCCTGATCTTCTTGGGGAGACAGCCCAAGCAATATCCTTTCTTCTATCCTTCATGTTATCTTTGCAATATTCATAAGCGAGTGAATGAGTAAGTAATAGAAGTGATAACAGAATATGGCATCAAAAGCGCGTGAGTTTGAGTAAACGTTCGCGTTAGAAATGACGATAAAAAATTGGATGAGGAGACTGAATGTGAATGTGTGTGAGTTTGAGTATGTGTTTCTGCTGCTCCTGCTTTTCTATTCATCCATCAAATGTAATTTATCATTATTATTTGTTCATTCAAGTGAGAGAAAGAAGAATATTATATGGATTTTTCATCGCATACAACACAAAAGAGAAAAGAGGAAATTCAGGCAGGCACTGACTGACTGGTTATATATTGCGCGTGTTTTTCACAACACAATTGTGTATGAAAAAAAAAGAGAGAGAGAAAGAGCAAGAGGAGGCAAAAATGAAAAATTACATGGCATGATAAGTTTCTTCAACAATAAATTCGCATGAAAGCTTCAATCTTCATCCATTCATTGCAGCCCCTCTCTACATCCATGAGAATGATGATCCATTAATTGAAAAATACATATCGAATTAAATCATGCTGAAAATTTGATAATGTAAAGTGCGGAAACTGATTTTCACTTCATTTCCTGTGCACTTCATTCGTTTACAAGGATCCACTTTATTTATATTATCCGCTTTTTTATGCTTTTCCTATTTTCAATGATACTTTTTTTTGCTAATGATTTCAATCAATCAAGTCACAAATGCGTGAAATTAATGAAACCTCATGAAATCACACACAATTAGAGCTTGACTATTAATGGATTTTTATTAATATTACATAAAAGTCATGATAAACCCGAGTAATCGAAAATACATTATACTTTTCTTTTATTTTTTTTAGCATGCCACGGAAAATTGTTATATTTTTTATTACTCGGGAAACGTGCTGTAATCATGAAAATAAAAAGAAATTAAAATAATTTAAAAATAACGGTCAAAATAAATTTAAAATTTTAAATTTTCAAATGTTGTTAAAATCAGTTTGAAACTCAAAAATTTAAAAAAATTTAGAATTAAATAAATTAGATTTCCAACTAGAAAAATAATTGCCGTTAAATTTTATTTGAAATTTTGCTTTGTTTACAATTTTAAAATTTTTTGCGAATTTACATAATCTTTCTTTTGACTTCTATATAATCTAAGTCAATCTCTATATACAGCCGTTATAAAAACATTTCAATAAATTTCATTCAAAGATTCTTATCTTTTTTCTCTCATTCAAACTGGTTTTCTGTGAACACAACATGAAACAAAATCTCTATGTAAATGAATTTCAATCAAACACCCACATGAAATTTTTAAATCCATTATTTTTCTTTTATCTTAAATGAAGACGTGTTGAAATGTTATAAAAATGACCATGTACGATATAATATAAAAGTTATCTCAACAACATGAGTTCTCATTTGCAGCTTCTGTTGTAAAGTGATCAAATTGACTTTCTTCGATCTCAAAATTTTATAGATGGGAGGGAACAGCACTTAAAATACTCAAATGTAAATAAAAATCAAAGCAAGCAATGTTCTAAATTTCATTTTTCATATTTTCAAGTGATGAACATTTAGAATTGTTGTTGTTGATTGATGAATACTTTCATTTGCCTCCATTAATACATCATTCATTCAACAAAATGTGCGCATCGATTTTTCTTCTGTCCACCCTCTCTCTTCGTTCATTGTTTCATATCTGATTGTTAATATTTAATCAGCTTAAACTCATTTTTTTTGTTTGTTAAAAAATCAATGCATATGTTGAAGTGTAAAAGAATTTTTTTTATCAATTTTTCATGTGTTGGTGAACATAAACATGTTCAATATGCAAATATTTAATAAAATAATCAATATGGTCGTTAATGAAGCCATAAATATTTTAACGGATGAGTAATCAATGGAGAAATTTATTAATGTGTATGGGCAAACATATATTTTGTGTCTTTCTGTCATTCTGTCATACAAATGACCACATCACGACCATATGAAAACCCTAAAATTCAAAACCACTTCCACTTATATTAAAGTAGCTAATGAAATGAAAACTATTTCATTAATGTTCACCCCGAATATAATTCAATTGCATCTAACATGAAAGAAATTTTTTTCTCTATTGTGTATAAAACAAAAAAAAAATTCTATGAAATTTTTTTTCTCTCTTTACATCATTCTATTTTTGCAATCTACCTGAAGGCATAAAACATATACAGAAAGACACACACAGACAATGTCAATAGTTCAAAAACAAGTTCCGCATGAACAAGCACCAAATGTAAAATTCACTTTTTTGTTATTTATTTTTCATTCTTTTAAATGCCTTTAGATAAAAAAAATTGGAATTTTTTTTAGAAAAAGATAAGTAGAAATAATTCTTTGTTATTGTCAAATTTTTTTGAAGAAATGTAAACATTGCAAGATTTTAGTTTATTTTCTTTTTTGTTAAATATTTTTTAAAAAATTTCATAGAGTTGACAAAATTCGCTAAAAATTTGAAGTTTTAAAAGCTGCTTCACAGTATAGCAATTTCATCATCAAATATTTAAAAATAGAAAACCTAAAAAATACTAGATAAAAAATTTCCAGCAAATTCTGATCTCAAAGCCATTCAATAAAATTAAGCTCTCACATTTTCAGCTTTTCCATTTCATTGCATCATTGTGCCTCAACCTAAACATCAAAAAAGGGATTTGAAATTCTCCTCGAGTCATCTCTTTTATTTCATTTTAATATCAAACAATCTTCTTTGACCGATGCCATTCGAATGAAAGAAGAAAAAAAATGTGGAGAGTTGTCGACAGGAGAGATATCAAGATATTTGACTTACGTGTGTGCATGTGTAGTGTTAAGTAAAGACCAAACAATAACAGTATACCTCAATTCAACGACCCAATCAACCATTTACATTTATTGTGTGCTTAAATCGATCAATAAAGTTTACCTTTTTCTTCTTCTTCTTCTTTAGCTTGTTCTCTCTCCTTAAACAACTTTTTACAGCTCTTAAATTTAATCTTAAAGCAAATCTTTCTTTAGATTCAAATCCTTCACTTGTATATGTGTGTATAAAATATCCACTCTTATGTTCTGCTATGTTGCCATTGTTGACGTAATACAATGAAAAGAAGCAGGTAAAGGTAGAGAGTCAAAGGAGAAGAAAAAATCATATACATTTTGGTTGAAACATCGTAAAAATGAATCACACAAGCCTAAAGATTGTCCTTAAGGATATATTTAAGAATTTTAAGAGAGAATTTGAAGAAGGTTTCATAATTTGAGCGCATTTTGAGAACAATTTTGTTTGAAAATAAAAATTTTTAATTTAACTTTTTTAACAATTTAACTTAATTACTAAGCTGAAGTATGAATCTAGAACTTTTTATCTAAAAAAGACAACTTATATCATGAACATAAACAAAAGAATTTTTAACAAATTTCTTTTACTCAAATTTTGTTGATTACATCATTAATAGCTAAACAAATTGGTTTATTTGACTTATAACAAATGATAAATATCTTTAATAAATGCAGTGTTGTTACACAGGCGGCCTGTGATTGTCTGTGATAATATTTAAAAAAATACCGCCTAAATCGTTTTTGAAGCGCCATCTACAATTTCAATAACGGAATTTTTTGTAAATATTATCACAAGCCGCCTATGTAACAACACTGAATAAATAAAATAAACAAAAAGATTTGAGTGAAATAAAATTAGCAAAGTCTCTTGTTTACATTCAATTTCAAAAATAAACAAAGTGAATCTTAAAAAATTTGACCTTTCTATAAATTTAGCTAAAAAATTCTTCCAAAACTCGAACGTGAATACAACAATGAAACA
>JACWBX010001478.1:19011-36373 GCA_014622435.1 Polypedilum pembai
TTAGCTTGTTCTCTCTCCTTAAACAACTTTTTACAGCTCTTAAATTTAATCTTAAAGCAAATCTTTCTTTAGATTCAAATCCTTCACTTGTATATGTGTGTATAAAATATCCATTCTTATGTTCTGATATGTTGCCATTGTTGACGTAATACAATGAAAAGAAGCAGGTAAAGGTAGAGAGTCAAAGGAGAAGAAAAAATCATATACATTTTGGTTGAAACATCGTAAAAATGAATCACACAAGCCTAAAGATTGTCCTTAAGGATATATTTAAGAATTTTAAGAGGGAATTTGTTGAAGCTTTCATAATTTGAACGCATTTTTACGAACAAATTTTGTTTGGTTTGAAAATAAAAATTTTTATTTCAATTAATTAAAGTTTTTTAACAATTGAATTTATCAAACTCAATTACTAAGCTGAAGTAAGAATCTAGAAATTTTTATCTACAAAAGACAACTTATATCATGAATATAAACAAAAGAATTTTTGACAAATTTCTTGTACTAAAATTTTGTTTGTTACATCATTAGTAACTGAACAAATTGGTTTATTTGACTTATAATAAATGATAAAGGTAAAATATCTTTAATAAATGAAATAAACAAAAAGATTTGAGTAAAATAAAATTAGCAAAGTCTCTTGTTTACATTCAATTTCAAAAATAAACAAAGTGAATCTTAAAAAATTTGACCTTTCTATAAATTTAGCTAAAAAATTCTTCCAAAACTCGAACGTGAATACAACAATGAAACAAGAAAATAGAAGAAGCAAAAGGAGAGTTCTGTCATATTATTAAGAATCTGTTATGGATTTCTTTTTCTTCCTTTACTTTGAAGCCTCGTCTACAAGATGTTGCTCATTTTTCCACTTAATATCCTTTCATAAGAGCGATTGAAATGTGAAAAGAAAAAATAATAATCACTTTTGACACACATGCACGCTGAGCATAGCAATTTTTAGAACAATTTCCGAAATAGACCCAACATCAATTTTTTTTTTGCGGTCATTTTCGCATAAGCGCTTGATGCAAATTGTTTCAATCAAAAAAGAACTATATCTTCTTTCACAAATCATCTCTGATGATGCTTAAGGCATCAATTCATCCCACAAAAGAGAATGAAAGAGAGAAAAAACTTGTTTATTGCACTCTGATGCTTCATGACTCAATTTTTTTGTCTTCTTTTCTTTATTTCAAACATCAAACTCTTCATCATCATCATCAGCATAAAATCATTTGCCAAAAAAAATTATAAAATTGCAGAGCATTAAATTTGACTGGTTTTTGTTCTTTCTTGTTTAGCAACAGTTTCAACGCTGTCGATCGATTTTTTGTTTGTTTCATTTCAAAGCAAAAGTTTTTGTTGTGGGCGATTTTGAAGTTTCAATATTTTGACATATTTTTCTAATTTTTATAGATTTTTAATTGAAATATACATTTTAGGGATAAAAATCGAAAATGCCAATCATTTGCATCGACATATACTCATGTGGCATTAACATTATACAATTTCACCACACATAAATGCAAAAGCATTCATCGATTGTGCATAGAAGAGTCAACAAGAATTCAAATGTTAGTCAACAAATTCTCTCGAATTGATAACAAAATCTTAACCTCAGAAATAATGTTCATGTGCATTGAAAATAAACTATCGCTTATTGCATATTCTCTCTGTTCAATTTATCTCTGCTTCTCTGTTTCTTCTTTTCTTTCGCTTTTTTGTGTGCATGAATTTATGAATTTGCTTTTTCAATTCTATCTGCAAATATTCAAAGTTCATTTTATTTACTCTTTTGCTTTATTTTTCTTTTTAGGGGATTACAACTATTGAATTCAAAAACAGAGTTAACATTGAATGTAAAATATTTCAAGTTCGGAAAAATTGTCTGCAAATATCTGCGCAGACTTCTAAACCCTAAAAAATTCTATATGAAACGATTAAAAAGTTTTGTTAATTTAATAGAATTTTTGGTATTTTGATGAATTTACTTCAGCGATGTAAAATATCGTATAAAATATTGTTTTTGATATAGTTTTTCCCTTTGAAAAATTTAAACCCGATAAACCAAAAATACGTTACGCTTTCCGTTTATATGCTTTTAGCATGCCACGGCAAGTAAACGGAAAGTCTTAACGTATTTTTGGTTACTAGGGAAAGTTAATGATAAATATTTTTCGATTTATGAAAATTTTTTCAACACCTAGTGAGAAATTAAGTCCGGAATTTTCTAATTTTTCCCCCAATGCGGACTAAATTTAGTCCAGAGCCGGACTATTCGACCAAATTTTCATATAAAAGAACTGATATTTTCCAGAATTTTCTACAAATTCAAATATTCGGACTCCGACCGCCGTCTTTCGCCTAGTCCGGTTGAAAAAAATTTTTCTCACTGGGCAATCTCAAAAGTAAAGAAATTTATATCATCATTGTTATTTTTAATAAAAATTTTTTAATAAAATTTAATCAAAAATCCATTCATAATCCTTTCAAATGATGATTCCCCTATCAATGATGTCTACATTCATTTATTAATGCAACATCATCGAACGAGTCACCATCAGTTGCTTCAGATCTCAACTGATTCTCTTTTTTCTCTATATTTTCATAAATTCATATGTATACAATATTTAAAAAAATTCTACAGCAACAACAGCAGCAGCATGAAAGAAACTTCAATAAGTAGATAAAAATATATCGATTATTATATTTATGCCGTTCATGCCCTCAAGCATCTCTTTTAGAGTTGTTTTTATTTTAAACAGCAGCAAAGAAACAAAACAATTTGCTATTTGCAGTTTTAAAAAATTGTAGTTCAAGTTGTGTGTGCTCTTCATTGTCGGTTAAAGATGAAAGAAAATTTCCAAGCTCAGTTTAGTGTGAACAAATTTAATCATTGATTTTTTTTTTCATTTCATATTGCAGAAACAATAAAGAGGACGAATAAATATTAAATTGAATTGACCCATTTTGCATTTTATTTCGTTACCAAATTTCCATTTTTTGATTCCCTCTATTAAATAATAAAACAACATTGAATGGCATAAGAGGAGCAAAAATTTTATTCGTACACATATGGTAAAAGAAGAATAAACTCATGCAAAATGAATTCTTCTTGTCTTTAGGGAAATGACTTGCACTGGTCGCTTTTAGTTCCACATTTTACCTTAGTACTCAAACATGAGTGTGTGTGTTTGCAATAAATGTGAAATGCTTGCATGAAATTAAACAAAAAAGGATAAAATTACACATTTTACGGCACATTTCTTCTCCTTAGTATGAAATGAAAATAATAAAAGTCAAGTTCTATCTCATTCATAGCAGTATGTGCAATGTTAAGGTTATGAAAATCTTGAATGTGATAAAAACTTCTCGTATTCATTTTCACTCATCATCTTTGTGCTATTTTCTCTCTCTTTCTCCCTGATAACGTCTTGGCAAACTAAAAATGTCTTGAATGTGCAAAAAAAAAAATAGTTTTTTCTTTCTTGTTCTCATTTCTACTCGCTCTAATGTCATTATCATAAATTTATGCTTGAATGTTCTTCATATACGGCCATGTTTGTACAAAATGAATTTTTTAGTAGCAATCTTTGAAGAAATGGAGCAAAAAGAAAAATTCTTTTTTACTTTGTTAATGCAGGCTAATCGAGATATTTGGTGAGGTTGTGAAACTTTGAATTTGTCAAGAATTTGAAATTAAAATTCTAAAATTTTACTTTACGATGAAATCTTCAATTTTAAAAGTTATCAATGTAACATATTATGTAAATAAATATTTCTGTATTTTTCAATAAATAATTTAAATTTATTCAATTTTTGAAATTTAACGGATTTTTTAATTTCAAATTTTTGTTTTGATTTTCATTTATAAAATTTTAAATTTTAAAATATTTGGAAACGGAAAAGAAATAACTTAAACAATAATTAACAACATGATAGATAATTTGGTTCGTTAATTTTAATGTTTGCAATTTTTTAATTTGAAAATTATGTTAAATTTGTAATTTATTTGAGGCTAAATAAATTAGCTAAAATAAATCAGTTATTTGATCTCTTTAAAATCTTCTTCATATCATACTTTTCTCAAGAGTCTTCACCTTGAATTTTTTTACACACATTATTTGATAAATAAGGGGCGGGAGAAATGGAAGAAAAAATTTAAAACTAAGCGAAAAAAGAAGAAGATTTTTTATTATTGACCGAAATTACAGCGAAACTAATAAAGATTTATCGTTTAAATAAAAGAAAGAAATTCTATTCAGCCAGTCTCTGCTTCTTCTCATATTTCTTTCTATCTCTTACTCTCACAATGCCCATAAAAACGACTCTCCCATATGGCAATCGTTTGAGGCACGAAACTAAGAAAAATCACGCTAGGAATCACAGAGTGAAGAAGAGAGAAAAAGAAAAAAATCCTTCGACAGCAGTAAAAGTAGAGGAGAAAAAAATAAAATTGTTGGTTATTTATTGAAGGCTCCAGAGCAGCAGCAGCAAAAAAATCAGACATATAACCAAATCCATGCTTATAAAAATCCATAAACCGGTTTCTCCTCTTAAAATGAAACGTACGTAGAAGAGAAAGAGAGAGAAAAAAGTTAATTTCCTTTACGAATGGTGAGTTCTTAACTTGAAACACACAACAAGAATGGAAGCTTTGTTCGCTAAACAACTGTTGCATTCTTTTTACTCTCCTCACTTTTTATAATCTTTTCTTATTGCGACGATCGATCTTTCGAAGGCAATTCAGTTGAAATAAAAAAATTCAAAACCCTTTTTGCTTCTTTTCTTTCTTTATTACCTGAAGACATTTTTGGCATAATTTTTTGTTACCTTTCTTGATCTTTTTTCTTTTTATCTTACAAGAAGAAGAAGCAAAAACTTCTTTTTTTGCAATAATTTATTTTTATTTTCTAACTCTATTAGAATTTCTTTATTGTCATCGCTACGCTTCAAGTCATTGAGTTAATGAAACTAAACAAATTAAAAATGTTTAGTTTGCAATTTAACACGCATCAATAGAAATTTAATGGCAGAAAATTATTCTTTGTCTCTTTTCAACAAAATAATTCCTAATCGACACATTTTATTTATTTATTTTTTGTTTCTTTTTTTACAATACGTGGAAAGAACGTGTTTGAGTTTAATTTAAGAAAGAAAGAAAGAAATATCATCAGATGGGACACTAAGATTATCGCATTTTAATTGAAATTTGATCTTCTTTATTGTTTGTAAAAATTTCTTTTGAGTTCAAATATTT
Organism: Polypedilum pembai; assembly: GCA_014622435.1. Lineage (NCBI taxonomy): Eukaryota > Metazoa > Arthropoda > Insecta > Diptera > Chironomidae > Polypedilum > Polypedilum pembai. The sequence continues at coordinate 24,272 of JACWBX010001478.1, forward strand.
AAGAATAATTTTTGTTTTAAATTGAATTTGGTATTTTTAGATTTATTCAGTTGACCAGTAAAATAAGCAAATTCAAATGAAAACAACAAGAATTGAAAATCTAATTAGTAAATTTTGAAAGTTGTGTAATTTTTGTCCGTCTTCCATAAATGAATATTGCTTAGACGGTGAATTTTGCGGCGGATTTTACATACGAAATTTTCACTAAAATTCACTGTTTCTAATATAAACTTAACTGTTTCATTCAAAATTACATTAAAATTTCTGTTAATATGATTTTTGCATGCCATGACTAGTAAATTAAAAGTCAAAAACGTTATTAAAATTTTCAATGTCTACTTTGTTTTGTTTATCAAATCTTTTAATTAAATATTTCTTCCTTAATTATCTCTATCAATTTATTTCAATTTTCCTACAAAAATAATGTCAAATTAAATCAACAATTTTCACCTCAATATTTTGACTAATTAAATTTAAATAATTCAAGTCTCCCTTCCTTAAAAACTGATACATATCATACCAACAGCAGAGAAGAATGTATAAAATAAAAAGCAACAACAACAATATTATAAACACACAGCGCAACATTAAAAAATTTGTTAAACCCAACTTTAATTTTTCTCTCTCTTTTCGTTTTAATTTTCGGTTTGTTTATTGTATCAGTTGAAAAGAAACATGTTGAAAAAATGTTGAGACTGAAATGGAAAGAATCAACGATGCCGAAAAATACAGAACAACTAGAATGGGACATAATTTAAAATTTTAATTTTTTGCCCTGTTAATTCGGTGCGATTTAAATTGTAAGCAACACTAAACAGAGAGAGCAGAGATAGAGGTAGGTAGATATTATAATAATATAATGTATACTAGGGAAAGAGTCTATGGCAATAAATTTAAGCTCAAAATAAATTAATGACACATGTGAATGTTATAAATAAATCAAAAAATATTTTTTTATCCATTCATTAGCGTTTTTCGGGCATTCACAAGAAGAGATAAGTAAGACGAATTATCACAGTACGTGAATTTATTAAAGGGCGGGCAACAACAATCACGCTAATGATGTTCGGTCGTGTGTCGCTTTTAAAATGTAAATTTTTAATTAATGAGTTTTGTGAGAATATTTTTAGAGTGAAAAAAATCTTGCACAATGTCGAGTGTGAACCCTTTCGATGAAATTTTTAAATTTTTATTGTCTCGAAACATTCAAAAGAATAATTTAAGTGGCTTAATAGCACATAAAAATCCCAAAAATATATCACAGCATTCGAACAGTCAAAACAGATCAAAACTTCATGACATAATGGCTTATTAACAGCGCTCTAATAGCGAAACGCTCGTAAATTAAAATAAATCAGTTATAGAAATAAAAACCGGTGCAAACGAGAAAGATTTTTACATTTCTAAAGAATAAAAATATTCCACACTCGGCGGTTTTTTATTATTATTATACCACAAAGTCAAGTCAGTAGCAATTAGAAATGAATGGGTTGAAACCTATCTAAATCTCTCTCTCTTTCTCTTCGTTTTATGTAAATTTTTTTTCAAAAAAGCATGAGTCGAAGAGTGGATAATTTAGATTTATTGCTTCTCTTTCTGCTGTTTATGCTATTTCTATTCATCATTTAAGGATGCATTTGACGTTAACGCGACTTGCCTCAAGCCATCTCAGATATTAAAAGCAATCTGATCTACAGAAAGAAAACATTTTTTTCTTTCATTCTCACTCTCTGACATCTATTCAACGCTTTATTTCGATGTTAATTAAAATCAACAGGTCTTTTCTATACATCACTATTGTATGTGTGATGATGATGATGATGAAAAAGTGAGAAAGAGAAAAAAGAAAACATTCAGAAAAAGATTTAGAATTTGATGTGAAATGAATAAAAATATTGATATGATATAATTGATTTTAAAGATAAGTATAGAAGAATCAAGATTCTTTAATTTTAATTTATAACGTATTTATTTATTTTAAATTTTATTTTGAAATTTCAAAAAACCGTTAAAAATTAAATAATTTTTCCATTCATTAACTTAAATTAAAATCACATACAATTTTCTACCCTTCAACATCTTTTCTTCATATTTTATTAAAGCTTAGCAAGTAGTAAAACCAGAAAAAAAGAGAGAGAGAAAAAATATTGTGCAATATCAATTTTTATTAGTATCAATTTTTCTTCTCTTACACAAGTCACATGTGTGCATAAATAGAAAGCAAAGTTTCTTTTTCTTTTTTAGATAGCCTTAATCAGAGAGCAAGAGCAAAAGAAGAGCCTTGATTTAAGAATAAAAGACGGCATATTGCTGAAAGGATGAAGAAGAAGTAAAAAAATTTCATTTTAGATCTTTTCTCTCTCTTGCAAAAAAGTCATAAAGTTAGGAGGCAAAAAGGATTCATTTATTATTGAACTTTTTCATCGCATTGACATCATCTTCGCATGGATGGTTTGCAACATTTAATAAGGATACATCTCATATGCCACTTTCTCAATTCAATTTTACTCAAAGAATTTCTTCATAAAATTTTAAATGGCCTTGAATCGTTCTCCATCCTTCTCTTATTTTATTCGTCGCATGCATAGCAAAAAAGGATGTAAATTGAGAAAAAGAATTTTTATTTGACTTTTATAGTTGCCATGTTTTGTGTCATAAAGAATGAAAGTTGAACTAGAGAGAGAGTGAAAAGTTTTTACTGATATTTTATGAGATTTGAGAGAGTCATTTTGACTTTTTTTTGATGTTATTTTAGATTATTTCTTGTGAAAAAATTTACTTGAATAGAATTTAAAATAATTTTAATAAATATATCAAAATTGCTTCTCGCTTAAAAGTCAATCAACCTCACAACAGGCATTTTAAACCGCAAAAATCTCAAGCTGATTTAATTTGCCGACACTTATAATAAAGAAATTCTCTTTTTAAATATCTTTTTTATAGATTAGTAAGCTGCTCAATAGACTGGTAAAGCCTTTTAAATCATTTGTTTAATTAAATTGAAAAAAGATTTATTCATAAAGAAAAATTCTTAGAATTTGTTTTTCTTTTTATTTAACATTAAAGAATCTTTGAAAAGTCATTTCATAAAATTGAAAAATTCTAAGGTGACCAGTAGAAAAAAAGTAACAACAGTTATTTCACATTCAGATAAATTTAAAATCTTTGAACGCACTCTAAAAATAAAATTGAAAAATTTTCAAAAACTCAATCCTGCGAGCGCGCGTCATTCAAATTAAAAGAGTTAACGGTCTATTAGACCCTCAGCTATAGAAAAGTTTTGAAGTCTTTTTTCTAATATTTTTTTGAGTGTGTTTAAAAATTTTCAGTCAAAAACTTGAAGTCATTACATTTCGCTTAGAAAAGAATTTAAAAGAACCTTAAATACTTTTACAATACACTGAAGGTTAAAAGAATTTTCATTCTAATTTTAAAAATGGACACAGAAGTTTATTTTTAAACAACGGTCACTTTTTTCTTTTAGGTCCCAATAGAGGACTCAATTTAAGGGTCTCAAACTTAGATTGTATTAGCACAAAATTAAATCTCAAACATTTATAACAAAAAGATTGCAACAAAAATAAAAATTAATGAAATTTTATGTTACAAAACGCAATTTTAGCTTATCTTCTTATACACCTGACTAAATTGGATACAAAGAAAAAGGACAACAATACACACTTATACCGAAAGCCCAACGAGCAGCAACAACAGCAGCGGGTGGAAAGGAAAAAGTTCATAAATTTCACTTGAGTATTAAGGTCTTATATGCGTATGTATATGCTCATGGGTTGAAACAGAGTGAAAAAGGAAGGAAAAATCCTTTTTGTAAGAAGTAGAAAAAAATTGCGTAACAGCAGTTAATGTACAATGCGTGAGCAAGTAAGGAATCACAGTGGTTGGTAAAGGAAGAGAAAAAAAAGAAGTGTCGGAGACGATGGCAGTGAGTGTCTTATGTAAATCAAATCTAAGATTTGTTGTGATTTATTTTCTTCAATTTAATTACAGAAGGGAAAAAATTTTACTTGAAAATAAATATTCTTTTATTATTTCCATTTAACTTTGCTTCATTTTCAATTTTTACATAAGAAAAATTCAAATTTAATTTAACCGTTATTTATAAAATGCGTCTAAATCACAAAGCATTCCATTTAAATTTTTCTTTTTTCCATTCATGAATTTTGCATTAGCCGCATTTTTGGTATGTAATTCAAATTTATGTTGTCTTGTTTTCTACTTTTTACTTTTCTCCTTCCATATTTGCAGCAATAAACAAACAAAATTGAATTTTCCTGCTTTACTCTCAGTTCTAAATTGGCCAAAGCGCAATGAGATCAAGAGTAATGGTTATTGGTTGTTAGAAATGACTTTATTACTCACCGAGACGTGTTAGTTTCGAAGGGCTCCGCATAAATATTCCTAGAAGGTAAAACACGACGTGGAAGGGGTGGCGGAACAGGATTATAATTATCCATAATTGTATCACATTCCTGGTACTTCATTGATTTCATCGTCATGTTTTGAAATTTCCTCTTTGTCTCAAAATTAATTTTAATTTTGGGTTTTTTTAAGTTTTAAAACATTTTGAAAAAATTTTTTTCGCTCCTCTTGCTTGGAGGCAATTTTAAAAACTAACTTGAGCAACAATTTTATATGTCACAGATAAAATAAAAAATCGAGTGTGTCTGTATATTCAAATTAATTTTAAACTTTCCGCCTCAGCCTTTCACATACTCATTTTTCACTTCATTGCTCGATATACATATTATATTGAGATTTATTTGTTGTTGGCCCAAACACACACTCAAAAAAAAATTTAATATTTATGTTTATGCAAAATTGCAATAAACGCACTGCACTGGCACTCAATAAAGAATTTTTTTTTTAATTGTTATTCTCTCGACAATAAACTCTGGAATTGAATGTTGATGGTGGGCTGCAAATAAAATGAAAATTAACAGGCAATTAATAAAAAATCCTCTCTCTTTTTTTATTATAAACACTTTACACACAATTTCTTCTCTCTTTCGCCATTTTTCAACATAAATTATTATTGCATGCCATTATTATGCAATCTCTCTCTTTATCATGTTATGTACAAGAATAAATTTATTCATTTTAGTATTGTAAAATGATAATTAAGTTAATTGCAAACACGAATTGAAGTGTTTAATTGAAAATAAAATTTTTTGTATCAATTGAAAATTGAATTGTTTCCTTTTACATGTTTGTAATGATAATGTAAAATTTCAAATCAACAAATCAATTTTGTTTACAAAAATTCAAGTTTTTAAGAGAAATTAATTCAAAAAATTTTTATTTCAAATTAGACTTAGAAACTAAAACATTTTTTTTACCAAGAAGAAAGAACTTTATCAAAAATCTAATTAAATAACAAATAAACTATTGAATAATTAAAAATTTCAAGGAAAAACATAATTTTGTAGAAAAGCTTACAAGAAACTATCTAAAAATTTTTAGCAATTTGTTAAAAACTTTGTTATGTTTTTAGAATTCTTTTCTTATAATATTTATTAACAAATTGATAATTAAATAAGGAATAAGAATTTTCTGACATTTCTTTTCGAACAATCTGATAATACTTCATTAAAATATTACACAATTTTGTTGCTAAATGACTTTCAATTTCAGACGCTAAGTAATCATTAGAGGAAAATTAAAAAGCCGCTTTAAATAAGTAAATTTTGAAAATTGTTATTGAATACTTCAACCAAATCTTCTTTGGAATTTTCTTATTTTACTCAGCAAAGATTTCAATTTTTCTTCTACTGCAAAATATTTCAAAACTTTTAAAAAGAAATCTGAAAACATTTTAGTTATGTCATTCAAGGTCTAAAAGTCTTTGATTTTTTATTTTCATTGATGTTTTATAGAAATTTAATTAAGCATATTGCAATCAATTGAAAAAATTTATTTTATTTTCATTTAACTCCAATTGATTGAAATCAAAAGGATAAAAATTTTTTAATTGATTAAATCATCGAAAACAAAGTGTTCACAGGCTTTGATATCATTGCAAAAAAATTCAGTCGCTACTTTGAAATTTCACAAACTTAAAATTTCTATGTAGAAAATGATTTTTAATTTTAATTTTTCAACTCAAACTTTATAATACAAATTTCAGAAAATTTTTATCAGCGATAATTCAATCAATAAGAGCGATTTTTTACATTCAATGAATTCGGCTCAATTGAAAAAAATCATTTAAGACTCTTATGCCTTATTTAAAAAAATAATATTGAGAAATACATTTTCATGTGATGCGATAAAATGCGATAAAAAAATGTGACAAGATCACACACAAAAAATATTATTTTTATTGAGCATAATCACTGAGATTATTCAATTTGAATCAATTTATTTCATTATATTGTGACAAAGTCACTGAGCAGAAAATTCTTTATGTCCATGAAAGAAATTTATTTTTAAGAATAAAACTAATTAACTGATAAAATGGTGCAAAGGTTCATTCTCATAATTTTTCTTCTTGAAATGACCTTACTGACCGCAGTTTAAAATTAATAACTTTACACATCATAATTGAGAATGAATAAATAAAAAAATCTTTTTCTGATTATGATTAATAATAAATTTTGATTGAATTCATTCATCATAAGTCAAAAAAATGTTTTAATAATACAAGAACATTCCATTGATTGAGAAAAAGGCGAAAGAAAGGAAGAAAACATTTGATAAAAATGAGAGAGAAACTAACACAAGACAATCCTCATTGATTTTTGCGTCTCCTTTTTCTATGCCACACATATGTAAGTAGAAATTCTTTCACTAAAAAAACTTGATCAATAATTTTTTATCTTTAAATATTTTCTTTTTCTTTAAATAATTATTTTTCACTTATTTCTCTTTCTTCTCACTAAATGATTGATTTGAAAATAATATCAACACACTATTTTTCTTCTTTTCTTTTTTATCCTTCTAACACTTCACTACGCGCGAGATACAAGAATTCCTTTTTTGCGACCGATTCATGCGACGGCTAACGACACATTGAGAAAGTTTTTTTAGAACATTAAACAATATTTTATTAAAAACATTAAAACATTTAAGAATGTTTTGTCAAAACATTCTACAATGTTTTACTAAAACATTGAAACTTTAAACAATGTTTAATTAAAAACATCATTCAAAAACCCTGAAAATGAAACTAAAGTTTACCTTTGAAACATTGAATAAAAAAATTTTTCTTTAAGACTTTTTGCTTTTGCTCTAAAAATTTTTTTTTTCATGCCAAGCAAGGAAGAAATATAAATTACAATTGAAGGAGAAAACAAATTAAGTAAAATTTATTATCACCTTTTTGAAGAAAAATTGTGTGCGCTCACAGATCGTCGTATACCGCGCGAGAAAATGTATAAAAGGAGAATTTTAATTGCTTGAGTGGAGCTGCCACCAAATACCAAATGGGTGTTTGTTGTATACAAATATAAAAAAAATCCGACATGAATGAAAGGAGAGTAAAAAAGGGTTAAAAACATTTCTCGCTCGTAATTCGTGTGAAAAATACAAAATAATTACCTTAAGCTCGATTTGTGTGTGTGTGTGAAAGTGTTCCAAGGTGAAAATTAAAAGCATTAATAACATTAGTAAATATTTATGTTGCGCTTCTCTTTAAACTTTTTTAATTTCACTTTTTGTCATTGAATGAAAGTAAAATTTTAAAATTTTCTTGCTTTATAATTTTATTTATTCAAAAAATGTGTAAATTTTAAATTTCTCAACATTAGACAAATAATTTGATTATTTTTCATAATGTATAACTAATAATAGGCTACAACTGCAAATTAAATAAAAATTTTCAATCTCCAATATAGGAAGATTCTTCAAATTTCATTTTAGTTCATTTTTTCTTTTTTAAACTGTTCATTGATATGTCTCACTTCAATTAATTGCTGATTTAAAGATTTCTTTTCATTATTACATTGATTGAATAAATTTTCAAGTGTCTTTAATTGATTTTCTTTTTTTACTAGTTCTTGAGACAAAAATGTGAAATTATCAAATTTTTCGTTAATGTTCACAAAAGAAATCGCAATATTTTGATCAATTTCATTCAAAATTTCCTTCATATTTTGTTCTATATTTATACGAAATGTTGTATATTTTGAAAGTTCTTCTTTTAACTTTTGATTTTCTTCTTCTTTTTGCTTATTTGCTTCTAACAAATTTTGATTTTCCTTTTCTTTTGCACTCAATTGATTTTTTAAATCTTCAATTTCTTGTATTTGAACTTCTAAAGGGTTTAAAGTTGTTGTTTCAGGTAACCGACAATAACCTTGTTCAATTAGTTTCAATATAATTAAAACAAATTCTCGTTTAACTGCAAAACCTATCCCATCATAGCACATATTATTCTGAAGAGTCAAAACTCTTAATTTATCCAAATTATTAAAAGCTTTACTATCAATGTGTTTAATTCTGTTATTATGAAGCCAAATGATTTCCAATTTTTGATTGTAAATAAATAAATCTTCTGAAATAATTTCAAATAGATTTTTATGCAGACATAAAACTTCAAGATTTGGAAATGGTTTTAAATCTTCATTTGTGATATGAATCAATTTGGAATCTGAAATTTCAATCAAATATAAATTTGGAAAAACTTTTTCGATATTTGATGGGAAAAAAGTTATATTTTGAGCTCCAGATATTCTTATTCCTTCAACTTGAGTATCATTGTAGCCATATAAATGTTGACCTGTTACACCATCGATTGTGACTTTTAATCCACTTGAGAAAATTTCAAGATTTTTGACTTCACAGTAATAAGTTTCTTTATTCATATTCTTCCAATTTGATTTCGAATATTTACACTCAATTGTTTCTGCTTCAACAAAATTTTGAATTATTTCCATTATTAAAATGGTAACTAAGAAATTTAAACTGTAGAAAAATTAAAATTTATCAAAGAATTTTTAAAAAGCAGCGAAAATATAAAACTCACAAAAATTTCATTTTTAATCTTTACTCTTGAATGTTTCAATCGCAACTAAATGCGAACAAGCAATAATCACTCAAAAAAGACCTCAAATTTAGTGATAATAAAATTTTTTGAAATCTCATGCCAGTTTGTTCTAATTTATTTCATGATAAGAATTAAAACAAAGAAATTTGTTTTTTTTCTATTTCTTGATTTTTATTTCGGTGCCTCAGTATTCGAAGAACTTGCATCTCTAATCTGTAACAAAACACAAAGTAAGAGAGAAACTCATGACGCTGTTTATGATGACCTTAATCTGGAAAAAGACACTAGAGTTTGCATCCTTCAATAATTATGTCTTGCACAACCAGTTAGTTAGCCATTACAAATCTATTAGTGTATTATTATTGCGAAAATGCGCTAAGAAAAAATGCAAAAACATGTGACACTGAGGTGCTCTTGAAAATATTTCAAAGAACATGAGATATAAAGCACAAATAGATCTACCACAAGATACTTTTTTGAAAAATTCTAGAAATTTCTTCAAACTTTATGATTTTATTTATTGAAAAAAGGCGAAGCATAAAAACTTTTCATTAGGCTTTTTCCTTTCGGAGTTATTCCCGAGAAATTTTCGTTCCCGTTTCCGTACTTGGAAAGTTCAATTTCCGGGAATTGGAAAAAACCTACTTTTCATATTAGTTTTAGAACAATCTTTCTATATTTTTTAAACTTCATTTATGAATTTTAAAGCATGATTCTTTTTGATAAAACTCTATCATCTCTATTAATTATTGTTGTTTCAAAAATATGTTTATAACATTACTTTTCTTTAAATTTCAAGTTTATTTTATTGTTCTTCCTTCTTAGATAAGTTCTGAATTAAAGATGTTAAATTATCAAACCTTTTATTGATATTCATAAATTTTTCTTCCAAAATTTGATTCAAATTTGAGTATTTTGAAAGTTCTTCTTTTAACTTTTGATTTTCTTCTTCTTTTTGCTTATTTGCTTTTAATAAATTTTGATTTTCCTTTTCTTTTGCATTCAATTGATTTTTCAAATCTTCAATTTCTTGTTTTTGAACTTCTAAAGGATTTAAAGTTGTTGTTTCAGGTAATCGACAATAACCTTGTTCAATTTGTTTTAATATAACTAAAACATCTTCCCTTTCGAGTGCATAACCTATTGAATGACATAAGTTATTCTGAAGACTCAAAACTCTTAGTTTTTTTAAATTTCTGAATGCCATTTTCTCAATATGCTTGATTTTGTTATGATGAAGCCAAATGATTTCCAATTCTTCATTATAATTAAACAAGTCTTCTGTAATAACTTCAATAAGATTGTGATCAAGACATAAAGTTTCGAGTTTTGGAAATGGTTTTAAATCTTCATTTGTGATATGAGACAATTTTGATTTAGAAATTGCAATTAAAATGAGATTTGGAAAAACGTTTTCGATATTTGATGGGAAAAATTTCATGTTTTTTGCTCCAGATATTTTTATTCCTTCAACTTGTGTATCATTATAACCATCCAAGTGCAGACCTGCTACACCTTCAATAGTGACTTTTGAACCTTTTGAAAATAAATCAATATTTTCGACTTCACAAATATAAATTTCTTTGTTCATGTCCATCCATGTAGTTTTAGAAAAATTACATTGAATTGTTTCTGCTTTAACAAAAATTTGAATTGTTTCCATTATTAAAATGGTAACTAGAATATTTGAACTGTAGGAAAATAAGAGAAATCAAAATAAACATTTAATACAGCGAAAACACAAAACTCACAAAAATTTCATTTTTATTCTTTAATCTTGAATAGTTCAAAAACAACTGACTCATTTTTGCGATTATTTCAAATTCAAATTGAGTGATAACAATATGTTTCCTGCTAAATACAAAACTCTTTAATCTAATAAGAGAATGTAATAAAAACATTTTAAATATTTTTTATTTTGATGTATACGAGCATTATGCAACACAAAAAAATGGTCTGTGTCTGAAAATTCTTAGTTTCTTTCAACTTTCAATGTGAAGCGAAGACAAGGCTGGAACACTAAATTTTTAAATAAATGTTAATTATAAATTAAGTGTGCAATCTTGAGCGAAGAAATTTATGTAACTTTCAAGTTCCATTCGACCATTATAAAACTCTGAAAAATGTTAAGGACATTCATTGCTGTTAAATAAGGATCAATAGCTCTTGTGAACGAAAACAAAACAAACTTCATTTTTTCAAACTAGATATTAATCAGTACATGTGCATTGTACTCGATTAAAGCAAATTTTTGGCATTGCAGATCAGTGTCTATTGGCAAAATCAAAGCCTAATAGTCATAGCTTGAAATTGAAAGTCAATTTATATATTACATAATACATATTCGAAAATAAGTCGATTTTAAGTAAAGTAAATTAAATCGAGTAAGAAGCTTCTAACAAAGGGTTGGAAACTGGGGCGAAGATTCGCCTGTATTCCACTTGTTTCGCAACGTTTTTTCACACAACATTATGGCAAAAATTTAAAATCCCTATTTTACATGAATTAAGACTGTAGAATGATATTAAAGCTTTCATAAAGCATTGATATTAGCCCGTTTCGAATGTGTTTTTGTCTAAGTTATATTCAAATCTAACTTAAGGAAGCAGAATTCTTCATAGTTTTCAGTGTAAAACTGTAAAAAGGATTTAAATTTCTTTTGAAAAACTATTCTAAAATAACGGTCAATATGGATTTGAAATCAGATTTTTACAAACGCGCTTTGTCACATTTGTTTACATTCAAAAAATTCAATGGAAATTACTTTCCGTAAATTATCAATGCACTATGGGACAAAATTTTAAAATTTTGGAAAAAATTATTTTATTACATTTACTTGTAGCCCATTATTAGACGATTCTAAAGTGGGTAAAAACTTTGTTCCAAGTGCTACCGTTCCTGAGATATGACCATTTTTGTGTTTGTCAACAAACAAATTTGTCGTCTCACTTAAACAGCTCTAGTCCTAACAAATCTTAACCGATTGATCTCAAATCTTTTTTAAATGAGAGATATTTATTGTACGCTCATTTTGATATATAATATGTGGCACTTCATGAAGGTAAGTGGTCAGTAAATGGTAAAAAAAGTGCTCCAAT
>JACWBX010001480.1:10912-22268 GCA_014622435.1 Polypedilum pembai
CAAACTATGCGCTCAAAGCAATTATGCTGAGAGTGAAAAAAGAAAAACTTTTACTAAAGTGTTAAATTGATTTTTCATGCACACTCTATCGTTCACGAGAGAGACACTTAGATAATAGACTTTTATTGATATATCAATGCATACTCTACTCTCGTTTACTTATGACTAAAGAGTAGTTCGATTCGTATTTATGTGAAAATATTGCATTTGAATAAAAAATAAAATTTCTCTACAACTGAACATAGCGATTGTAACGCAAGGGGCTGGAAACTGGGGCGAAAGATTCGCCCCGATTCGCCCCGGTTCGCCCGATTTTCGCTCCCGATTCGCCCCATTTCGCCCGATTCGCCCCTTTTCCACTTGTCACGCAACATTTTTCAGTTGTTTCGCAACATTTTGTTATGCAACATTGAACTAAAAATTTCGAATCCTTATTTTGCACAAATTTAGACTTGAAAACAATATTTAAGTATTTATAAAGCATTATTATGCATTGAGATTCATGGATAAACCAGTTATAACCAGATTCTATGCAGAAATAAGTAATTTTTTATTTGTTTATATTCATTTGTTTGTAAACAAAAAATTTGCCCCGTTTCGCCCCATTCGCCTTTTGCCCCAGTTTCCAACCCCCTGTTGTAACGAAATAATAATAGTTAGCGCATTACGACATAACACAGGATCTCGTGCAGACCTGATAAATACAGCCTATAAGGTGGAATGAAATTAATTTTTTATAATTAAATTCAATTTAGTTTATTTTCTCCTTTGATGAATTTTGTAAATTATCTTAGGAACAAAATCATTTGTGCATAAAAAAATATTGTTAATTATTTCGCCTTTTGTTTAGTCTTTCAATGCAAAAAATGTAAATAAAGGATAAGGATAAGGATCATTTTGTTCTGAAAAAAAACGCAAAACTAACTTAAAGATTTTGTGATTATTTAGAAGATTATAATGAATATTCGGATAGTTTCCACACCTTGACTTTAGCCACAAAGAATTTCTCTTTTTGTAAAAATTGATTTTATCATTCTCTAAACTTCTTTTGAATAAACATTTTTCAATGAATAGAGTTGAAATTAAATTCTTATTTGCTATCTCTCTGAAACAATTTTCAAAAAATTATAAACTATTCTCTATACATTCAAGTTGTTTCATTGTTGTCTAAATTTATTTATAAACAATTTTACGAATACAATAGATATCGATTTTGCACGATAAAACATTGAATGTGCATTTTTATCATTATTTTGTTAAAATTATAGTCCTAGGCATTTAGAAAAAGCTTTATTATAAATGCAAACAAGAAAATCTGGGAATTTTATCAAAAAATAACAAAAAAAGGAACTCACATAGTTATGTGATGGCGAGCAAATATTCAAATAATCATAACTACTACTGCTGCTGCATCCCCTGGAGGTATTTTTATGTGTGTGTACATAGAAATAAATATTTTACTATGTAGAATGCTTGGTAGGCAATATTACAGAGCAAGCAGGCAGACATCAGACAGATAAAGAAAGATGAATGTCGAGTAAGAAAAGATATTTACAAAACAAATATGAGATGAATAATATCACAGTTCAGTAGGTTGGAAAAAAAGAGAAAACGAGAGAAATCTGATGAGTTGTGTAGCTCATTGTGGACATTCACAACTAGTATGATCTCGTATAATGATAAGCAAATATTTTATCACATGATTATGCTCTGTCCTCGCACAAAAAAAATGCATGAGTAAAAGAATAAAAGAACTGCTTTGAACATTAATTTTATTCACTACTAAGGCAAATTATGCTTCAACATGGAAACAAAAAAAATTTTACTATGTTCTAATTTAATTTTTCCCTAAACTGATTGTAAAACATAAATTTCTATGCATTTGAATGAATTTTCAACGCACAAAAGCAACTGCTTCAAAATGTGTGCAATTATAAAATGGAAAATTCGCTTCCATAAAAATTGAGTCTCATAAATTTTGTCATTATGCAATTACATTTAATATTATGTGCTGCTACTGCTGCTGCTCGTTTTTAACAATATATTTATTGTATATTGCAGTGCTGATGGCGAATATGTTGTGACAACACTCACAAAAGCTATTCTGCATTATACTGGCAGAGTATATTGGAATCCACCGGGTAAGTTGGCAATCATTATTTTTTCTCTATAAAATATTTGTTTTATCCTTTTTAATAGCCATTTTTAAATCATCATGTGAGATTGATGTACGATATTTTCCATTTGATCAACAAACATGCTTCATGAAGGTAATTTTCTATTTATTGGCATTTTTCTGAAAAGCTCATTATCTATTTTATTTTAAATTTAGTTCGGTTCATGGACTTATGATGGAAATCAAGTGAGTTTTATTAAAAATATTGCAAGGTGAAGAAACTTTAATTAATTGCATCTAAAATGAAATTCATTTAAATAGTTTTATATTTAAAAGAAGCATAAAAAATTTTAAAAATTTTAAAGAACCTTCATCTTGTTTCTTTTCATAATTTTCTCATTATATTCATTTTTTTTTTCAAATCATTTCAATTCATAGATTGATTTAAAGCACAAAAATCAGGTCAATAATACATCAAATATGGTAGAAATTGGAATTGATTTGCGTGAATTCTATCCATCAGTCGAATGGGATATTCTCGGTAAAATAAAGCATGAAAAAATACCATTATAATGATTTATAATTAAGTGTCAATCACTATAGGCGTTCCTGCTGAGCGTCACGAAAAGTATTATCCATGCTGTGCAGAACCGTACCCGGATATCTGTGAGTATTCGACAGCTTTTTGATCAATTGTCAATGTCCCAATGATGATCATTTATTTTTCTCTCACTCTCTTTTTTGCACAGTTTTCAACATCACTTTGCGGCGAAAAACATTGTTTTACACAGTCAATTTGATTATTCCTTGTGTCGGTATTTCATATCTATCTGTTCTCGTTTTTTATCTACCAGCCGATTCTGGCGAGAAAGTTGCACTTTGCATCAGCATTCTTTTATCACAGACGATGTTTTTCTTGCTCATTTCCGAAATTATACCATCAACATCATTAGCACTGCCATTACTGGGCAAATATTTACTCTTCACAATGGTACTAGTTGGCTTGAGTGTAGTTGTCACTATAGGAATACTCAACATACACTATCGGAAGCCTTCAACACATAAAATGGCACCGTGGGTAAGAAGCTTTTTTATCAAGACACTTCCTCGTATGCTACTGATGAGAGTGCCAAAAGACTTGCTCAAAGAGTTGGCTGCCAGCAAAATTAATTATGGCATTAAGCCTGCCAGCAAGAGCGCAAGCAAAAAATCAAAGTTCAATGCAGCATTGAATGCACAGTTTCAGAGCAATTCGGGATGCAGTTCACCCGATTCCATCAGAGCAATGCAAGGACGCACTGGCTGTAATGGCCTCCATTCGACAACTGCTACAAATAGGTAAAAAAAAATTACTCTCTTATCATTTGTTGGACAGCAACATAGGAATTATTAAAATTTCTCTTTTATCACAGATTTAGCGGATTAGTTGGATCACTGGGTGTTGGATTAAGTGGCGGAGGTGAGTTAGAAAACGAAAAAAAGGAGTGGAAGTAAATTAAGCTCAATGACTATTGTAAAATGTGTCTCATGCTGTTATCTACTTTTGACGCCATTCTCATTCACTCTTGTTAGGTTATAATGGCCTGCCGTCCCTAATATCATCGGGATTAGATGACTCATTGAGCGATGTTGGTGCCAAGAGAAAATATCCATTTGAATTAGAAAAAGCTATTCATAATGTTATGTTCATTCAACATCACTTGCAACGGCAGGATGAATTTAATGCTGTAAGTTTTTTTTCTCTCTCTCTCTTTTCTACCTCCTATGTCGCTATGATATTGCGGCATTTAATATCATTATCGTCATTGCCATAGAAAGCAGATAGCATGTCTACTAAAGCTTCTGCTACTGCTCTTTTTTATTACTTATTTCATTTTAAATCTGATTTTAATTTTAAAATATCGTGAGAAGGAAGTTGTGTCTTGTTATCTGCAAATGATTAAATTAGTTTATGAGCTTCCTTATTGACAATTATCATGCGATTCTTGCTGTTTAATAGAGGGAAAAAAACATGATTTTTAATTTTATAAAATTAAGGTATTTTTTCACACATAAAATTATTAAAGTAAAACATAGAGTAACCAAAAATACGTTACGCTTTACGTTTATATATTCTTAGCATGCCACGACAAGTAAATGGAAAGTCTTAAAATATTACTCGAATTTATTATTAAGTTAATATTGAATAAAAATAAAACAGATAAATTATCAATTTAATTTAAAAAAATTTCATCTCATAATGAAATTTTAAGTGCGCTTTGAATAATGCAAAATTCAAACACAAATAAAATTACAAAGAATAATAAAAAGAAATGTTGATGTTACTATGCATCAAATCACATTTGTTCAGTGCAACTGCTGTTGTTAGCATTTCAACTGCAAAAAAGAAAATAAGAGAGAAATTCTGATTGCATATACATTTAAATTGAGCATAAAACAAGTGTAATAAATTTTCATTTTATCTTCTCACTCATCCCTTTTACCGCAATTTCCTCTTTTTCATAAGAAGGTGTCTTATGCATATATGAATACTACATTTAACATGAAAATTTTTCTTTCTCTTTCTTTTTGTGTTTGCATTCTTCTCATGCTGTACTTGTGAAACAAACTTTTTCTCATTCTTTTCTTCACAGGAAGACGCAGATTGGGGCTTTGTGGCTTTAGTATTGGACCGTTTATTTTTATGGCTCTTCACTATTGCGTCACTCGCTGGCTTGTCAATGCTATTCGAGGCGCCAGCACTGTGAGTATAAATATACGAAAAAAAAAAATTATCATGCTTTCTTATTGCATCTATTCTATATTTCTCTAATAGTTATGATGATACGAAGCCAATTGACATCGAGTACTCTATTATTGCGCAGAAAATATTCAATTTAACAGTCAAGGTTCATTAAAGTATGCCCGTTATCGTATTTAAGATAGTTTGTATGTCGTTTAAATAACCAATTCTGCAATCATGAGATTCCATGCTCACCTCGGAGTAATTGTGAAGCATTTCGAAGGAGAGGAAAGAAAACTTTGTTGTTGAATAAACTTTTACTCGTCTCTTCCACTTTTTTTAACGATTAAAATTATGAATTTCGCAAAAAAAAAATAAAAATAAATACGGAAAAGAAATCGTTAACTTTCACAAACTTACAACAATAACAACATAAAAAACTATTTCAAACTTTAAAAATGAAATGAAAATTTTATTCATTGTGCAATTGTATGAATTGTGAAATAAAAATAAAATGAGGGAATAAGAAAAAATACTTTAAAAGTGTTGTATGTATGTAGAAGAAAGAAACTTTTTAATGAACCTTTCTTCTTGTGTTCTCACACTTTTAAGTGCATATAAAACAAAAGAAGTTCATTCTACTTTCGCATGTGTGAAAAAGAAAATTATTTGTAACTTTTTTTATTCTTTTACAGCGAATGGGAAATGCACTTTGGCTTTTAACACTTTCTTTAGGTATTTTTATGAATCGAATGGTTTTTTTAATTGTTTAAATTTGACGAGAATAATTGTTTTTTGTTTACTTTTGATTTAAAAATTAAAGCTTTTCCTAGAAAGTTTCTAATTTTAAAATGTTGGCAAAAAAAATTAATTAAAAACACAATTTTCTTAGAAAATCTTGTCATAAAAATCTAAAAATACTTAGCAAGATATAAAAATAATTAGATTAAATATAGAACGCCCAAATGAGATTCTAAATTCTTTTTTTTCAGCTTTTAAGAAAATTTCGACCTAAAATAAACCAGAAACTTTTATTTCGATTTTCTCACAGTCACAAAGCTGCTAAATAACATAACCTAATTAACAAAGATTTATAATCTCTCTGAAAAATTTCATACTCATTCAAAAAAGCAAACACAATAAAAAATGAACAGATACGCAAAAGGTAAGCGTCCCACATTATTGTCATCAACATATTCCATTTTCCACTGAATGATTTTCAACTTAGATAATTATTTAATTAGAATTTCAAATTTTCTCCTTCTCTTTCTTTCTTTCTTTCTCACTAACATTATTTTTAACTTTGGGTAAATCTTATTTGATTATCCAAAACTGAAACCTGCTTTGCTTGTGCTTAAATAGAATTAATGAGCAAATTTTTCTTCCTTGGAGATTCTCGCTAATAAATGAGAATTATACATTAAATTGTGAACGAATCAGACATTTTTGTTGTTGTGATGTCAAATAAACAGATATGTTGAGAATTGTAAGCACTATGTGCCATTTCAAATGGCCACACATACAGTTAGAGTGAGAAATGTAAAATGTGTTGAAGACTTTTTCATAGTTGAAAGTTTGTGACATGAAAAATGACTTTTGTTTGTGGATATGTGTGAGTAGAAAGAGAGAAAAAAGAGAAAAGTTTCAAGTGAACTTTGTATAAGTTACAACGAAAAACGGTGAAAATTTTTATCCTCTCTAAACTAGATAAATAGTTCCAACATCATCAGCAGCTATGTAAAATTGTAAAATTAGATTGCTACTAAAATTGAAAAGTTTTTAATTTGATTTTGCCCGCTATAATGAAAAAGTTTGTCGTAAATGAATGAGCGTAATGCAAAAGGTTTTTTATATTCCTCCAATGCATTCTCTTATTCTTTTTGCATCTCATTTGAAAGTTAATCTTTTCCCTGCTTTGAATACGGGAAAGAATTTATTCCATTGTTCGTTTCATTGGATAAGCCTGGTCTTAAAGTAATATAATGAGAAATTATCAAAGCTTGGCTTATTCACCTAAGCATAAGCACTCCCAAAAGGATTAAACACAACGAGCTGTTAATGCGATATAAACAAACAACAAAGCAAAACTCATAAACTTGATTTTCTCTCTTAAGACTATTAACTTTTAACTTTCTGATAAATGAAAATTATTTAATTTGCAAGGTCAGGATTTTTTTTGATTTTTTATAAAAAGTTTTTATGGAATTTTATGTTTCTTAATTTTAATAAGCTTTATTCTTTAGATAATTTAGTTTAATAACTTAATTCCTTGCTCTGCTAGTATTATAACTTTAAATTTCTTCTTGAATCTGAAACAAAGCTTAATTTATAACTACCGTCTTCCCTCGAATAAAAGAGCCGGCTCTTCTATTCAAGAGTTGCGTTTTTTCGAAATTTTTAAAACTTTTGAATTTACGCTTGAATAGAAGAACCTTCAAATAGAAGAGCCACTTTTGCAAATACGTTACTAATTCCATATTTTCGCATAAATCTTTAATTAAATCTTATCAATTTATCATATAATTATGAAAAAAAATTGAAGAAAATATGGTTCAACTAGTAAAATTTAATTTCCATCGAACTGAAATTTCAAAATTTCTAATTTTGTAAGTTTGCGCTTGATTAGAAGAGCCGGTTCTTCTATTCAAATAAAAGAGCTATAGGCTCTTCTATTTGAATAAAAGAGCCGGCTTTTTTATTCGAGGGAAGACGGTAACACATTTAAAAATGTTGAAGTCTTTACTATTCTTTCTTTAATGGTTGCTCATCAATCGTATTTTCAATTTCCTTATTGTACTATACTTCTTTTAACAAAATGAAACGTTAAAGTAATAAAAACATCATGAAGTTCAAGTTTTGGAAATTGCTTCAGTTTATTCATTTAAATTTTATGATTCTTTACTTTCTATGCTAAAAATCTGTAAAACATTCAAGCCTTGACTTCAAGAACTATTAATTCAATCCATTAAACAATTTAAACATTCAGCAACTAGCAAATTTATGATTAATAAATCAAAAACGACACACGGAGTGTGAATTTAATAACAATTCTAAAGGAAAGAAAATTAAATAGAAATTTTGTGGCAACTGTTGTACTGTGCAAACAATTGCTTTAGAAAAGGTGTCGAAGAATCAATAACACCGAGTTCCTTCTAATGAAGCTGAAAAATTAAACTTCCTTATTTGTTTCATCATAAATCACGTCCGTCATAACACACGTACATACAATAAAAGCGAAGGGAGGAGAAAGTTTTCATTATGTACGTTCAGTCATGCATAAATCTATTTATTTACTGATCATCAAGCACCTGTTGTTTGTGTATGTAGCTCAGCATTAAGAGAGAAAACATGCGACGTAAAAAAATATAAAAAATCTTTTCAAATTTTTCACTTTTTCATCCTCACCTATACATATATTATGATTTTCCTCAAATTCTTTTCTCTCTCACTACCGGCAGAAGAGTCATCAACGTTGTTTTTTTTTCAGATGCTTATTTTCACGCACAGCAATAATTAATTTTAAACAGGCATTGAGTATGATTTATTGCAAAAGAATTGAGCGACGGTCGGAAGAAGCAAATTAAATTTTTCGCCTCTCGCTACTTTCTCATTCACGGAGATTGGAAAAACAATGTTTGCCTCACTTCAGTGACTACTACTACTACTGCTTCTGCTGCTCAAGTACTTGGATGTGTTTTTTATTAAATAAAATAAAAACGAAACAAGATTAATTGCTGAAAGATTTCCATTAAGATCCAAACTTTGGTAAAATTAGATGATGTGCTTAAACATAAAGCAGCCACAATAGGGCAAAACTTTTTTTTTTCTTTAGGTTGAAATGGCGATCGTGACGTAGATAAATTGAATGAAATAAAAATTTTCATGTTTTTTTTGTCAATCAACAGAAATTCCAATTATGTAACGTATGAATGTGATAGTCGAGTCATCACTACTGGACAATACGTAATGTAATTGTAATTAAGTTAATTTCGATGCCATTTATGCACAACGAAGTGATGAGATTTTTAATTTAGTGATGAAATATTTCATTACTCATTCTCTTGTTTATTAATGCAATAAAATGGGTCATAAATGAGATTTTCTTGATTAAAAAAAGCTTTGGTAAATTTCAAATATAACCGTCATTTGAGTTTTTGAATATTTTATTGAAAGCTTTTTAGTATCATAAAACAATAATTGAGAATAAAACAAAAATATTTAAGTTTTATACAAGGGTTTGGAAACTGGGGCGAAGAATTCGCCCGATTCGCCCCTTTTCCACTTGTCACGCAACATTTTTCAATTGTTTCGCAACATTTTGTTATGCAACATTGAACTAAAAATTTCGAATCCTTATTTTGCACAAATTTAGACTTTAAAACAATATTTAAGTATTTATAAAGCATTATTATTCATTAGGACTCATGGATAAACCAATTATAGCCAGATTCTATGCAGAATCAAGTAACTTTTTGTTTGTTTATATTCATTTGTTTGTAAACAAAAAATTTGCCCCGTTTCGCCCCAGTTTCCAACCCCCTGATTTTATATATTTCGAGCGATATTTTTATTTTAATCCTGAAAAAACTGAATTACAGTTTAATTACTTCTCTCATTGTGATTGCATTCATTTAAAATTTAAATTTTTATTCCATCATCATTCGAGAATTGTTTTTAAAGCTCAAGCAAACGAACGCGAAATGATGTGTGTGTGTTTATGGGAAGGCGGAGATAAATAAATTCCTTTCGTTGTAAAAGAAGTTTTCCAAAATGAGATGCTAAGGAAAGAATGTTTTCGAAAACTTTCACATTTCAACTATTTTGTTATTCAAGTCATCTCGACAAATAAATATTCTGAATAGACATATTTTTGCTTCTCTTCACTCTTTCTCTCGCATAGGATTAAAGCACACACACATACAGAACCGAAAATGTATATTTGAAAAGGATAATGGAAAAACTTTAAATGCGAAAGAAACTTTGAATATTTTTATTTGAAAAAATTTTCTTGAAAAAAGTTATTGCATGTTAAAATGAAGAAATGGTTAAATAAAATTTTATGGCAAAACTTTTACTAGAAAATAATTTCCGTTCCTGGTCATTCAATTTTCTCAAACACGTTCGTTTTTATTCAATTATAAAGTCTCCTTTTACAAGGAAATGTAGTTACATTTGCGAGAGTGGATTTACATTCATTTGACATATCCGATAACTATCTGCATATCCAGTTTGTCATTCGATGCTGAACAAATGATATGATAAATTATATCTTCTTCATCTTCCTTTTACAAATTCAGCTTACTTCATCGTCTTTCGATTTAAAAAAAAAAAGAGAGAAAAGTCGAAAGGGATTGTAACACTTGGTGTACAGCAGCAGCATTAGTAACAGTATAAAAAGGATACACAAGACTCTTCTAATATGCGACAATCTGCCACTTAATATATCATGTAAGCATTGTATTTAAAGCACGTCGTCCTACAAGAACGAAAGAGAGGCGGAAGGAAAGAAATAAAATTATGCAAAATATTATCAAAACATTTATTCTCTCATTGAATTGCAATCTATTTTCTTCTCTTGTCACTGCTCTCTTGAGCTGTTGTGTATTTATTTTGCTGTGAAATGTATTGAGTATATTAAAATGTAAACATGTGGAGTCAGTGACACATGATTTGTATAATTTTAAAAGTTAAAAATTTCTACAATTTTCTTATTATGCATAAAATTAAACACATCATGAAGAAAATATTCTGTTCAAGGGGTGAACACTTAAATAATTTAATTTAAAACATTATTATTCAAGAACAATTCTAATTTTTTATTTGTGAATTTTACCAGACGTGGACACACGTTGATTTTTTTTGATTTTTATTTGATTTTTCTTGATCTTTTTTTGTGTGTCCACTTCTAGGATTTTTATATTGATAAATTTGTGTCCTTTATAAGGTTTAAATACAATATTGAAGGCTTAAAACTTTCTTTGAACTTCAAAAATAATTCTTTTCAATTTTTCGACAAAAGTCAAGTTGAATTCAAGTCAACTAGATTTTTTTAACAAAAAAAAATCACTCATTGTGCCCCACAGGATTTGTTAAGTAACGTAAGACTTTGATCAAACATTATTTTATTTATTAGTGTAAAAAGTTTTTCCATAAAACGCGATTTAAATTTAATTAAAAATTTAAAATTCTTATCATTGCTTCGTATTCTCTTTTAGTTAATTTTTATCAAACAGTCTTATTAATTTTTCACAAATGTCAGCAATTTTTTCTAGCAAAAAACCTGATGTGAATGTATATCTCACTCTTCTTTACTTTCAAACAGTAATGAATTTGAAACCCCACATTCAATGGACATGTGAAGCTGATCCGCCCAATTCTCCCTTTTTTAAAGGTGGAAATCGTACATTTATTCTCATAAAATTCAACACACGAGTATTTTCTAAAAGTTAAGAAACTCTAAAAGGATTATTGAAGGGTGGGTCAATTTTAGGTTGCTCTGTTTTTCTCTCTACCTGAAT
>JACWBX010001482.1:0-38792 GCA_014622435.1 Polypedilum pembai
CTCCATGTTGCTCGACTTTGTCTGAAATTCAAAGAAATTTATTAATTTCATTTCTCACATTTTCAAAATCTTACTCACGGTGTTCTTAGACCATAAAAATTGACATTGAAAAAGTCAATCATTGTATGAACTAAAAATGGCCATTCTTCATTCTCTCTAAATACCAGAATCATATGATTTGCCCAAACGATTCTGAATAAATTCTGTTGATCTCTTCTGATAATTCCTGGTGATGGTACAACAGCAACATCTTCGTCTTGGTTGCGTCTGATGATTGATCTTGTGTTATTGGCAGCTCCAATGATGACTTCAATCATTGGTGACCATATAAAGTTGAATGGTGTCAAAGCAATTTGAATTTCATCTTCAGCTTGTACTCGAGCAACAATACCAGGATGCTCGCCACGGAAGAAAAGATAATCAAGATTGTTGTCGGTTGTTGCATCTAAAAGTATTAAGAGGATGAATTCAAGAAAATTTCATGGAGTTTTTAAGTTACCAATGATGAAATCAAAATTTCTAAAACATCTTTCAAGTCTCTGCATGAATTCAACTCGATTCTGAGCAAATCCGTTGAAGATACCATTTGCACAAATGTTGTTGCTAAATAGAAATCTGTTTAAATTTATTGCATCATCGAACACGCTTCTTTCTATTGCATTGACAAAATTTTCATCTAAATCCAAAGTCAAAAGTGTTGAAATGTCATTCCCGAAAAGATTTCTTCGAAAAATTTTGAATCTATTGGTCCACAATCCACAATATTCTAAATTTCTTAACGGATTAAAAACATTGCTTGGTAAATCCTCAAGAAAATTGAAATTCATATTCAAAATTCTTAAATTTTCAAGTCCATCAAATGCATCAACTTTAATTTCTCTTATATTTGAATTGCTTAATAAAAGTGTTTCAAGATTTATTAACACTCGAAAGGTTCTGTTAAAAATTACTGGGAAGAAATTGTTACTCAAATCAAGTATCAAAAGATTTTCGAGACCCAAGAAAGAATTTTCATTAATTTCACCAATATTGTTGCCACCAAGAGAAAGACTTTGAAGATTTCTTAATCCAATGAAAGTTTCAGCTTGAAAAATTCCAATGTTGTTATTGTTTAGATTCAGTATGATCAAATTATTTAAATTATTAAAACTGTTTGATGGAATTTCGCTAATTTGATTATTGTTAAGATATAAAACTTCTAAATTTGGTGTTTGTGCAAACCATGATGGATTTACAGTTGTCAGTCTTATATTTTGCATATAAAGTGCTGCCAAAGAATTTAATCCATTAAAAATTCCACCAGGAATATTCACAAAAGGATTGTTTCTAATATCAAGTATTTCTAAATTGCCAAGTGAAGCAAAAACATTTTCAGGCAAAGTTGTTAACAAATTGCTATCCAAATCAATGTGAGTTAAATTTTGATTGTTAGCAAATGCATTTTGACTGATTGTACTGATTCGATTTGATAAAATGTAAAGCCAATCGAGTGATCTGCAGCCGGAAAATGAATCATCAGTAATTTCTGTGATATTTAAACCATGGACCAAAGCTCTTTGAATATTTTGAAATCTTTGACAAAAAATTGGAGGAAATGCAGCATCAAGTGATCCATTTATTCTTAAAATTCCTTGTACATCAGCATCTGTGAAACCTTGCAAGTGAGTTCCTTCAATTAAAGTTATTTCTTGACCACCAGGATTATGGACTGATAAACCACAAGAATAAACAAACTCGCCACCAACATTTCTATTTCCAAATTCACAAATTGCTTGTTGCGCAATTGAATTCGATATTAAAAATAATAGAAAAAGAAAAATCAACTTCATTGTACAATTGTGTGTGTAAAACTGAATGTTTTGTTATTGAAAGTGAAAGGAAGTTCTAAAGTACTTATAAAATGATATATTGGAAAAAAATTGATAATTTTTGACTCAGTCAGCTAGTAAACAAAATGATAAATATTAAAGCGAACTAAAAAGTAGAAAATAAGCTTTAAGGTCTTTTGTCTTCTTCTAAAGTCTTTATGAAGAAAGTTACATTTGATTGTTTATTTCTATGTTAACATTTTACACTATATAAGTGCATGGCGCATTATCATACAGTAGATATTAATTGTAAGTAAATTAAATTTTGTCTAAATTGTCTTTTGCTTAATCTTATCAATTTTTACACTCAAATTTTCTTTTTATAATCTAAAAACCATTTTCTTGTATTTTTCTTCAGTTTAATTTCATCCTTTAAACAAATAACAAGTCATGATTTTTAGAATTTTAGCTTTATTTCTATTTATGTTGACACAAATAACAGCACAAAAAGCATTTTGTAATTTTGCAGTACGAAATTTTGATGGCGATCGATTATACTCTTGTGCTTTATCAATAGAAAATCCTCTGGAACTTGAAATCACAGAAATTGAAGGAGAACATCAAGATGAAATGACTGATGATGATGTGTTAGCTGTAAGTCAAGCGTTTGGAAGCACAGTCGAAGTTTTACCAAGTATCGTTTGCGGAAGATTTAGAAATGTTGAAAATATTTATTTAGATGAGTCTGGAATGAAAGCCATAAATAATGGAAGTTTTGGTGCATGTTTGGAGCTGAAATGGTTATCACTTTATGGAAATAATTTAACATTTATTTCTGATGATGCATTTAAAAACAATTTAAAGCTTCAATATTTAGATATTGGAGACTCATTCATAGATTCCTTACCAAATGGAATTTTTGAAAATTTAATCAATCTTGAGTATTTGGATATAAGAAACAATCAAATTGTGAATCTGCCAAGTAAGTTAAATTCAATAGACTTTTTCTTTATATTTAGTCACATTTGCGATTTTCAAAAAGATTTAAGAAACTTTTGAAAATATTTACCAAACCTAAAATCTTAATTTTTATAAATTAAAAGCCAGGTAAGAAAAAATAACGGATAAACAGGAACTCCGAAAGCTTTCAGAATTTATCATTTTAGTTGCAAATAACTCATTTTAACTAAATTTTATTCGATTAAATATTTCAACCAATAATCAACTAAAATTTAGTTGACTAATATTTTATTTTTAGTCAACTAAATTTTGGTTGATTTTTGGTTGGTCAACTAAAATTTAGCTGAAGTTATTTGCGTTAGTTGAAATTTAGTTGAAAAATTCAAGTAAAAATCGATTAACGCAAATAACTTCAACTAAATTTTAGTTGATCAACCAAAAATCAACCAAAATTTAGTTGACTAAAATTTTCAACCAAAAAACAACCAAAATTTAGTTGACTAAAAATAAAATATTAGTCAACTAAATTTTAGTTGATTTTTGGTTGAAATATTTAATTGAATAAAATTAAGTTGCAACTTTAGTTAATCGCAAACAATTTCGGACTCTGACTCAAACACACAAAAATACGTTGATGTTTTTTGGAGTTCTGTTAAAAACGGTCAAATTTAAATCGTTTCGAGTCTTTCTTCAATGACTTAATTGACTTTGTTTCATTTTTAAATAGTTTATTTTGAATATAAATAACCAGGAAAAAGAATTTAGAAAAATTTAGATTTCTTTTTATTTTTTATTTTTTGAGGTTTGATAAATTGTTTTTTATTCAAAATTCATCTTTTATTTTTCAAAGATCAAACCGTCACTTTTTTGTTCCGGAATATTAAATCATAATTTATTATAACTTTCAGGTTTTTCATCATTAGAAAAACTTCAAACACTTTTACTAGACAACACAGGCCTAACAGAAATTGATAACTATTTATTTGATGGTCTGTCAAATCTTACAACTCTTTACTTGAATGACAACAAAATCACAGAAATTTCTAAACCAGTTTTCACAAATCTCAATTCACTTCAAATTCTTTTTCTCAACAACAATGGATTGAAGAAATTTAGCAGTGATGCTTTTTCTGGGCTTTCAAATTTGCTACTTTTGTATCTTCAATTTAATAACATCACAGAAATCGAAAATTTTTCTTTCATTGATTGTCAAAATTTAATTTTACTTGACTTTTTTGTCAATGAAATTGAAAATATTGAACCAAATGCTTTTAATGGACTTTCAAATCTTTTAACTTTAAACCTGGAAAGATCAAAAATAAAAAATCTTCATTCACCGACTTTTAGTGATCTTAAAAATCTTAATAATTTAGTTCTTAATGTAAATGAAATTGAGGAACTTCCAGAAGGAATTTTCAATTATCTTACAAAAATATTTTTCATTGGTTTGTGGGGAAATAAATTGCGAGTTATAAATAGAAATATTTTTGGTGAGAACGTTGGAACTTTGACAACTTTAGATTTGAATGAAAATGACATCATTGGTTTTGATCGAAAACTTTTTAATGATGCAAGAGATTTGGATTATTTATATTTCTTTGAAAATCGCTGTTTTAATAATTGGATGCCAAATATAAGAGAAAATAGAGAAAAACATGAAAAATCACTTGAAAGGTGTTTTAGTAATTTTGAATTGATTGTTGGTAAGTTTTGAATAATTTTTCTATTTCATTAATTTAAAGTTTAAACTTTTTTTCCAATTTCATTTCTGAAAACTTAAACAATTCATTTCGTTGAAAACTTATTATCATTTTTCACATTTTCAGACATCACAACAAATGAAAATGAAGACTTTTCATTCCATTCAGCAATTCAACCTGGAATAGATATCGAAATAAAGACACGAGGAGTAATTTCAATTATTTTAAGTTCATCGCCAAGTCTTACTCAACCAACACTTGAAATTCTTTTTGGAACAGACAACAACACCAGAACAATAATTAAAAAAGACCAAACTACAGTAGCTGTGACTGTTTCAACACCAAATATTATAAATTTTGACGAAAAAAGTGTTTTTAGAGTCACATGGGCTAATCATGTTGTTTTAGTATTTCAAGATGGCTTGCAGTGGCCTTTTATGGCTTTCAGCATGAACAAAGTTTTTGATGTCAATTATTTTGGACTGAAAACATTGTAAGCGGAAATTTTTTAAATTTAAATTCATAATAGAAAATTAAAAATTTTTACTTCACAGAGAAAGTTTTGGAAAATGGTATATAGAGCCGATTTGGAGTTAGGACATAAAATTATTTTAATTATTCAACCTTGAAAGAGTTATAATAAAAATTTACGAATAAATTTGAATTCAAATTAATTGAAATTATCTTAGTTTTTAAGTTTTGAAAATGTGTGTGTAAGGAGAAGAAGTATCACACATATTTCCAAGCTCTATTTTTTCAAAACCAAGTGGTAGTAACAAACATGATTCATCGAAAAAATCACCAATAATAAAACATGATAGTCACTATGATGATTATAAATAATAACAATACAAGATACTACTACTGTCAAGAATATGTCTTGAATTTATTCATTCTTTTTTAAAACCAACTTTGACGATTTGAATTTCAGCAAACAATCCCCTAACTTTGTAAGTCTGACTGAAACTATTCCCCTAATTTTCTTTCACATTCTACAATCGATCAAAGACTAAGTTTTAAAAAAAGGGATTTGTATTATATTCTAAGTTATCATTATAATTTAGCAAGCAAAAGCTATTGAACTTCTTCACACCCTTAAAAAGCTTAGTTTCATATTAAACATAAGATTCGCGTACTCATCGTCAGCCTAAATCTTAAGATACTAATTAATCTTAGTAATAATGAATGTCATAGATAGACTTTTTCATAGATAGAAATAAAACTAAGATTTAATATTTAAAAAATTTTCATTTCTAGCCATAGTAGTAGATTGAAACTTTATATTAGAAAATAAATAAAAATATTTTAGAAACCCTGAAATGGGTCACTACTTGAGTGTTCCTTAACAATACTTCATAATTGAATTTTTTATTCTATGACTAAGTAGATTTTTTAATTGCCATAATTAATTGAATAAAAATAAAAAAGTACAAGATAAAAAAATATATCAGACTCATTAATAGACCTTTAAATAATTTACCAATAAAATGACTTATAGAAAATCTTCTAATCTTATCGAAAATCGGGAATAGCACGAGTTCAATTTTTTCTTTTGAAAAAGCTGTCAGAAATATAAAAATTGCATATCATTGCCACTTAAGAAGCAAAATAATTTAACTTTTAAAGGAAAATGACTTTCATGCTTTTTAATTTATCTTATCATTGTCAATTGTAAGATTAGATTAATTTAATCTTTATAAACAAGAATAAAATTTATTTTTTTATTTCTTAATTAGTTCAATTTTTTATTTGGTTCAACAATGAATAAAGAAAGTTTAAAATTTTTCGTATTTTTGATATTTTTCATCACAAAAACTTCAGCTGATTTTGCAATTTGTGATTTTAGTTTCCAAGTAATTGATGGTGAATCAGTTTATACTTGTAGTTTAACGCTCGATAATCCACAAGAAAATGAAGTGACAGAAATTCAAGGCGAACATCTCGAAAACTATACTGATGCTGATGTTATTGGATTAATTCATCAATCGGGCTTTTTAAATTTTCTTCCGCCAATTTTGTGCTCAAAATTTTTCAACATTCAAAAAATCGATCTTTCTTACTCTAACTTAAGATTTGTCACACATGAAGCTTTTGAATTTTGCAATGCACTCAACTTTTTAGCAATCAACAGCAATCGAATTAATTTTATTTATATTAATGCATTTGCGAATAATTCAAATTTGGAATTTTTAAATATTGACAACACATCACTTCCATCTTTTCCTGACTTTCTTTTTGATCCTTTAGTGAATTTAAAAACATTAAAAATGCAAAATAATCCATTTATGGATCTTCCAACTGAAATATTTTATCAACTTGAAAAACTTGAAATTCTTTACATGTTCAATCTTGAGCTGACAATTGCAGATTCTAATTGGTTTAAAAATAATGAAAATCTTAAAGAATTGTACATTTATAGAAACCACATTATGAACCTAAATGAGCCAATATTCAAAAATCTATATTCATTGGAAATTTTGGATTTTAGTGAAAACAGATTGAGAAATTTCAATTGTAATGGATTGAAAAATTTGAAGAATTTATACTTGAGTTCTAATCGTTTTGTTAATATTGATGAAAAAACTTTTATTGAATTTTCAACTTTAGAATTTCTTGAATTTTTGGATCTTAGTAGTAATGAAATTTCTGTCATTAAACCTTTTGGTGAGTTAATTTAAAAATTTTAGAATTGAATTTTTAATACCAGAAGGTCTAGACTGGTCGTTATTTCTCTTCATTTATATTTGAATACATTATTGTTTCACTTAAAAACACGTTAAATTTTAATTTTAAAGAAGCTATAAATATTCTTAAATTCACTTATTTATTTCAAAAGAATTGACTCAAAAGTGTTGAAAATAAAAAAATTTAGATTCAATCAACAATGTTTTAAAAATTTCTAATAAAAAGTCTTCTAATTTTAATCTGAGAAAATTTTTTTCGATATTTTACTGAGTCTAGGCCTCCTGGTCTTGATTTTGTGTTGAGATATTTAAAAAGTTATAAAGTTTTCATACAAATTTTTCAATTCTCAAAAAATTGAAAGCTAAAAATACTACAGATAATTTTTATTTATTTTATTTTATAATTTAATTTAAATCAAGGTAGGGACGGTTCCAAAAAAAATTTTTTATTTTTCAAGCTCGCCTACTGCCAGTAAAAAAAGTTACTACACCAAATTGTACTAGAAAGCTTTCGAAAGCTTTTATAAAAAAAATTTGATTGAATTTTTCTGTTGATTTCCAAGGTGTTTCGCAACCAAACTTTTATTTTTGTGCTTAGTATTTGGAAATCTATCAGAACCAAACAAATTTTAATGTAGATTCAGTTTTTTCAAGAGTTTTATAAAAGCTTTTTAGTAAAAGTTGGTGTAGTAACTTTTTTCAACGTCAGAAGGCGAGCTTGAAAAATAAAATTTTTTTTTTGGAACTGTCTCTACCTTGATTTAAATTAATTTTTATATTTTTTAGCATTTTCTTTATTGAAAAATCTCCAAAATATCAATCTCAGCTACAACAAAATTCATCAACTTCAAACTGATGCTTTTGATAGTCTTGAAAATCTTAAAATTCTTTCATTAAATCAAAATCAAATTTCTGAATTTTCAATTGGAATTTTTCACCCATTGAAGACTCTAACGAATCTTAATTTGAACAACAATAATTTGAGAGTTATTAGAAATTCAGCTTTTAATGAAGATTTAAGTACAATTGAGACATTAAAATTAAATGAAAATTCTATTAATGCATTTGATCCAGAATTTATTAAATCTGCAATTAATTTGAATCATTTAGAATTGGAAGAAAATATTTGTGAAAATAGTATAATGGAAAATTTTATTGAAAATCGTGTAAAATATTTAGAACAACTTGATGAATGTTTTGAGAATTTTCAATTCACAGCTGGTGAGTATCATTTTTAGTGCATTTTTCATTAGTATAAAGAAAAATACGCTATTGTCCGCACTTTGTCCGTCGGTCTATCTGTCTCCGCTACTACTTTTTTCAGGAACACTTTTTCTCCAAATTTTTTGGAAGTCAAATTTTTTTTATTGAAAAACATAAAAATCTTATGAAAAGCAAAGGAAGTATGTCAAGAACATTGAGTTTGTATAAAATACTGATCTGCTATGGGAAAATGCGCTCCTTATATGTTTCTGAAGGTTAATATTTACTAATTCTTTTGAATTTGAATCAAAAATTTTATTTCACTTTTCGAATGATTGAAAATTCTTTAAGAGATAAAGTTAAAAATCCATAAAATATATGGCTTAAAGTTAACTATTTAAGTAAGCTGAAAACAAGTAAGAATCTTGTTTTAAGCATACTTTTTGTTTTTATTTAATTACTCGATGATTAAGCTTAACTTTACACATTTTATCAACTTAAATTTATTCACTCAGCAGTAACTTCTTACATTTTATTAAAAGACCCGTCTTTTCCTGCTTCTTTTTAATTCTGTAGAAGTTTTCACAAACGGCTCATTGGACTATTATTTTCATAAAACAAAACAGCCAGGAATTTTCTTTAAAGTTTATTCTTCAGTCCCAATCAGCATTGCTCTGACTCCTTTCAATGTTCCATATTTGCCAATGGTTGAAATTCAAATCGGTACAAACTACAACATGAGATCAATCATAAGAAAAAATCAAGAACGAAATGTTGCTGATATGTTGACACCAAATATTTTGAAATTTAATGAAGTCAATGAATTTCGAATAATTTGGATTGATCGAGTATTGATGGTTTACAGAGGAAATGAAAGTTGGCCATTTATGGCTTATACGAGAGAAGATTTGTTTAATATTAAATATTTTGGATTAAAAGCAACGTAAGTTAGATAATTTTTTTTTATTTTTACTGAAAATGTATTTCATAAATATTTTTAGAGGAAATACAGCTTTTTGGACAATTGAACCAATATGGGATTGAAAAATCATTATTAAATGGAATTTTTAATAAAAATATGACACCTTGAAATTTTTTATTTCCAATTTATTGTTTTATTATTTCAATATTTTACTGATCAAACTAAATCTTAATATATTTTCAACGTCTTTTAATTTTACTATTTTCCAGATTATTTGTTTTTATTTTTTGCACAAGTCATCATTACAAAATCATTAGATATTGAAAAATTTCTTTTATCTTATCAATAACAAGTTTTTATAGGCCACTTTTAAAAATCCTGCTAGAGAATTTTCTTTTATTTATTTACTAAATTCAGCTCAGTTTACTTTCAAACTTCAACAATGAAACTTTTAATTTTAATTTCCTTTTTAATTTTCTTTACAAAATCTTCAGCACAATTTGCAACATGTTTCTTTGGTAGTCGTTCAATTGGCGGAGTTTCTGTTTATTCTTGTGGTTTTTCTATCGAAGGACACAGTAGTGATGAAATAACAGAATTAGTTGGAAATCACACAGTAGGAATGACGGACGAAAATGTTCTTGGCGTCATTAATATTCAAGGTTCAACAAATATTTTGCCAAGTATCGTTTGTGAAAGATTTCCTAACGTTCAAAGAATTCAATTTCATAATTATGGAATTTTGGAATTAAGTGATGAAAGTTTAAGAGAATGTAGAAATATTCAGTGGTTGACAATTAGATCAAACCCAATGAGGTCAATCAGTGAAGGTAAAAAACCTAAAATATTTCAATTTTCTTTATGAAATATTCACAGATTGATTTTTAGGCTCTTTTGCTAGTTTAAATAATCTAATTCATCTTGATCTTGGTAGTAATACTTTGACATCGTTACCAGAAGCAATTTTTTCACCTTTAATTAACCTTCAATTTCTGGACATTAGAAACAATCATTTCGTTTATTTGCCTGATAAAATTTTCAATAATCTTCCAAACTTGCGAACACTTTTGATGCAAAATACTAGCACAAATTTTATAAATCCACTGTGGTTTGAAAACACTCAAAATATTGTCATGTTTCACATTTACAACAATCAAATCATAGAAATTAGCTCTGAAATTTTTTCTCAATTACCGTCACTTGAAAACTTAAGTCTCAACACAAATAGAATTCAAAAAATTGGTTTTGGAACATTTTCAACTTCTACAAACATTACAATTTTAAATATTGGCTCAAATAACATCACAGAAATCGTTGAAGGAGATTTTATTGGAATGGAAAATTTACGAACTTTGCAACTTTTTAACAATCCAATTGAGAGAGTTGGAAATAGAAGTTTTTATGGTTTGAGAAATTTAAGATTTTTAAGACTTGAAAATTGTCGAATTCAAAATCTTGAGATAAATGCATTTGAAGGTTTGGAAGATTTATCTGAAATTAGTTTGAGTTCAAATTTACTTGAAGATCTGCCAGCTGGAATTTTTGCACCACTTAGAAGTTTGTCATTTTTGGGCTATTCAAGCAATCGATTTAGATTTTTGAGAAGAAAAATTTTTGGTGATGATTTGCGAGCTTTAGTGAATTTAGATTTAAATGAAAATCGTGTGAATGCAATTGAACGAAGTGTCATTGAAGATGCTATAAATTTAAATGTTTTACATTTTGGAAATAATGTTTGTGAAAGTGGAACTTTAAGTAACTTTTTGACAAACAGAGCTCAACACTTGGCAAGACTTGAGAGATGTTTCAGGAATTTTGATTTTCTTGTTGGTAAGAAATTTTTGATTAAAATTATAAAATTTCTCATCGAGTGCAAACACTGGTGTTATTTTTACTGAAATTTTATTCTAACAAAATTCTTTTTAAATTTTTAATATTTCTAAGACGACATCACAGAAAATTCACAAAATTATAATTTTCATCCAACAAGTGGTTCAGGTTTTATGATTCATGTCAACGCTGAAAGCACAATTCAAATTGCTTTGACTCCATTTAATTTTTCATGGTCACCAATGCTTGAGATTGTCATTGGAGCAGCCAATAACACAAGATCGACTGTAAGAAGGAATTCAGAAACTGAAGTTGTTGTAATGCCAACACAAAATGTCATTGAAGTTGGTCAATGGAATGACTATCAAATAACTTGGGCTAATCATGTTGTGTTAGTTTCGAAAGAAGGTGAAATGCCTTTTTTGGCTTATTCGATGCAAGACTTTTTTAATATAAATTTTTATGGAGTGAAATCAAAGTAAGTAGAAAATGAGAAGAAAAACATCAATTATTAAAAATTTAAATGTTTTTTTAATGTTTCAGTGAAGGAAGAGCCGTTTGGACTGTTGTTCCTGTTGGATTTTAAGAATTAGTTAAAATTTCAAACAAATAAATTGATGTCAACAAAACTTTTTTTTGATAAGACAATTTTTAAACTGGTAAAATTTTTTCTAAAGATGTAATTGATTTGAGGCCTTTAGGTAAATATCACATTTTTTCTTTCTATTTGTAAACATTTTCCAACTCTCAGTAATCGAAAATAGAACGAAAATTCCTTAATTTCTCGAGAATATTCTTAATAGGAAAAAGTTTCATTTAAATTGTAAATTTTTGGATATAAATTGTCAAATGCAGACTAAAATAAATAATTACTTATTTATAAGAACAATTAGTTTTGAAAATTATTTTAATTTAATTAATATAAGTCAATTAATGATAAATTTAATAAATAAAAGTCAAATGCACACCTTAAAAACAAAAAAAAGTTCTATTTGTAAATCATAAAATCAGATTGAGTTAAATTTTTATTTACAAAATAAATCAAATTCAATTTCATAACACGTTTCAATGTAAATAAATTAAAAATTTATAAATCAACAGGTTGTATAGTCCATTCAGCTCTTGACTCACTAAAAATAAAAGAAAATTTAATTTCTATAATTTTTATAATCTGAAAAATGCAACTTACGGTGTTCTCAATCCAAAGAAATTTATGTCAAAAGTTTCAGCAATTGTGTAAACCAAAAACGGAAATTGTTCACCTTCTCTCCACACTAATACAACATGAGTAGCCCAAGTGACTCTTAAACCATTCCATTGATTATTTCTAATGATTCCTGGAGTTGGTACAAGTGCAACATCTTGCTCTTGATTCCATCTGATTGCTGATCTTGTGTTGTTGGCAATTCCAATGAAAATTTCGACTAACTGTTGTCCAGTTGTATTTGTTGATGAAAGAGCTATGTGAATGACATTGTTTGTGTGAACTCGAAGTTGAATTCCAGGTTCAGGTGCTACGTGATATTCATAATTTGCATTGTTCTCAGTTGTTGTCTCTAAAAAGATTTTAAATTTGAATTTTTTGTTAGTTTGGATAATAAAATTTTGACACTTTTAAGCATTAAGACAGTTATTAATGGCAAGATTAAAATATTTAATAAAACTCAAATACCAAGTCTGAGCGACCGGCGAACAGAATCAAAAGATATCAAAGAAAATCAAAAAATTTCAAGAATTGTTAGAGATATCAAGAGCCTTGAGAGTAACTATAATTCAGAGTTGAAAATATATTATCTTCTGTTAGCAACTAGTTGCTGCTGACAGAAAAAATTCTATTTAAAAAATCTACTTGCCTGCTTATTCACTTATTGATCATATCAAGAAAACAGACAAACAAGCAAACAAAATCTTTAATATCTTTCTTTAACCCTTTCTGCCTTAATGACTCTTAAAAATTTAAGATAATTTAATAAATTCTTTTTTCTCTTATTGCTTACCAATTATAAATTCAAAATTCCTAAAACATCTTTGAAGTCTTTCAATATGTTGAACACGATTAAATGTAAAATTACTGAAAATTCCATTTGCACAAAGATTTCCACTAAATAGCAAAGCTTCCAAATTTGTTGCATCATCAATGACATTTCTTTCAATTGCATTAATGACGTTGTCGTCAAAATCAGCACTAGTCAAAAAACTCAAATCACCAAATTGATTTCGTCTCAAAGTTTTCAATCGATTTCCCCACAAACTCAAATAAAAAAGTCTCTCAAAATGTCGAAAAACTCTATTTGGTAAATCTTCAATTTCATTAAAATTCAAATTTATTATTAAAAGTCCATTAAGACCTTCAAATGAATCAGAATTCAATTCTCGAAGTTGACAAGCAATTGCATAGAAATATTCAAGATGTCCAAGTGATCTAAATGCGCCATTTTCAATAGTTGTCAATGGGTTTAAGCTCATATCGAGATAAATTAAATTTTCCATAGTTCCAAAACTATTAGCAGCAAGCACTGTCAAATTATTTTCATACAAATAAAGTCGCTCAAGTGATGGAAGTGAACCAAAAACATTTTCCAAACTTGTAATTTGATTTGTTTGAAGATTAAGAATTCTCAATCGACTTAAATTATCAAAAATTCCATTTGGTAATGAACTCAATTGATTATTTGCAAAATTTGCGATCTCTAAATTTTGATTATTTTGAAAAATTGACGAACTTAAGTTTGTAATTAAATTTCCAGAGAGATCTAAATTGATCAAATTTGAATTTCTCTCAAAAACTCTGTCAGTAATTTCCGTGATCAAATTTTGATTCAATTCAATAACTTCAAGTGCTTCACAATCACCAAAAGATGTTTCACTAAGTTGTGAAATTCTAAAATTTGAAAAATCTGCCAATTTTAAGTTTGGAAAGCGATCGCAAATTATACGAGGAACAATTGAAGTAATGCCAGTTTCTCGAAGTATAATTGTGACATTTTCATTTGAAAACCCAAAAGTATGTTCACCAGATATTGTCAAAAAGTTATCGAATCCAATGGAATTTGAAATTGTAAGCCAACAGCCATACTCTTGATTATTATTGATTGTCATTGGAGTGAATTCACATGATATTGACGCTGTTTGAGCTTTTGATAATGAAATTAAAGAAAGAAGAATAAAGAGTTTAGAAGTTAACTTCATTGCTGAATGTTTCAATATTGACTGAAAAAAAAAGAATTTGAAGGAAGGAAGATAAATATGAATTGTTTTATTATCAAATTAAATTAATTTTTGATAAGATAATAAATAATTAAGATAGAAGAATTTTTCATTTCTGATGGAATTAATTATCTATTGAGAAAGTCATTATTTTATAATTAGAGTTTAAAATATTTTTAATTATTTTAATAGCTCCTGAAAAGCTTCTTCAAACGTTTGAATTTTTAAAAAATAAATTAATAAATATTTGAAAGTGAGTTTTATTACATTTTTCTGTCTATAAAAAAGGCACTACACTTTGTCTGTTCGTCTGTTTATTTGTCTTCCTAACTAGTCTTTATCAGAATAGTTTTTTTTGTTAAACTTTTTACATTACTACCGACCATGATACCTGTGTAATGGAAAATCTTCTCAGACCTCCATGTCGGTTGCGAGTTATGGTCAAAAGAGTGTTTCAATGGAGTCATGTATGCAAAAAACTTCGTATATATGCAGCATACATACCGTAAATTCTATACAAAATAATACATAAAGCATAAATATCTTTTTTAAAGCCTTTCTTAATTTTTTATTAGCTGATTACTTAATCTTATAGACAAAATTATCTTATCAATCAGTCACAGGAAGTAATTTGAAAAAGCTCAATTGATATGAAAAATTTTTCTTTCAGTCTACGGTAGTGTGTTAAAGGAACAAGATGAAGTTTTTAGTTGCATTAATTCCTTTATTTTATATTTTGAATTCTGTGTCAGCACAAGAGTTGTCATGTACTTATGTTAATGGCACAATAAATTTTGTACCAGCTTACTACTGCTATTTGACAGCCAACAATCCAGCAGGCGTTGAAAATATTACAAGTATCAGCGGCGATCATATTGCAGGTTTTACTGATGCTGATGTCTTCGGAGTTTTTAGTTGGAATGGAACTTCCACAAACGTTCCTCCAGTGCTCTGTACACAATTCCCCAATCTTGTCGATCTTGATTTAACTTTCTTGGGAATTACAAATGTTGCTGAAAATTCTTTCAATGCTTGTACAAATCTTGTCTGGCTTCGTTTCTTTGTAAATAGTATCACAAGTTTACCAGCAAACGTTTTTGCAAATAATCAAAGATTGGAATATATTGATTTTGACTCAAATCGACTGACAACATTGCCAGAAAATGTTTTTGCTAATTTGGAAAGATTGGATATGTTAGAGTTGAGAAATAATCCATTTGAAAGCATTCCTGGTGAGATTTAATAACAAAAAAAATTTAATTAAAATTTTAATTATTTATATTTTCCATACAGCTGGTGCCTTCAACGGTCTTTCATCACTTCAAACTCTTTACCTTCAAAGCACTGGTCTAACTGAGATCAACAATGCTTGGTTCCAAAGCCTTCCAAATCTTTCAATTTTGACCGTCTATAACAATAATATTTCTGCAATTTCTGACACAACTTTTAATGGATTAACACAACTTCGAGTTTTAGAAATCAGCAGAAATCCTCTTGGTCAAAATATTCATGTCAATGCTTTTGCACCGTTGACTAATCTTCAAACTCTTTATATGTCAAACATCAATCTTGGTGTTATCAATCCACAACTTTTTGCACCATTACCAAATCTTATCACACTGTATATGTTTTGGAATAATATTGAGGAAATTCCAAGTGGAACTTTTGATAATATGCCAAATCTTTATTCATTGGATATAGGCGGAAATCTTTTAGATGAAACGACAATTGCTGCTGATGCTTTTAGAAATCTTAATAATCTTGTCATACTCTTCATTGATGATAATTATATTCAAAATTTAAATCCACAATGGTTCACTAATCTCACAAGTGCCGAAGATTTATTCTTCGATTTTAACTTTATTGAAGATCTTCCAAATGGAATTTTTGCACCACTGAGACAACTTTGGTCAATTGGCTTTTGGTTTAATAATTTAAAAACTGTACGAAGAAATGCTTTTGGAAATCTTAATGAACTTTATGCAATTGATTTTGATCAAAATGTCATCAATGCTGTTGATGAAAACTTTTTAGATGCTGCCTCAAACTTATATATGATCCTATTCTTCTCAAACTTGTGTGCAAGTGTTTCAATTTATGGATTTAGTTTTAATAGAGAAAATAGCATGACATGGTTCCAAAGATGCACTGACAACTTTTTGTTTATTATTGGTAAGTAAAAAATTTAATTTTTAATTTCCATGAGAAATCTTAAGCAAACTTTTAAAATTTTATTTCGGAAATGTAATAAAATTTTAGAAAAATAGAGTCTAAATAAGACTCAAAGTCGGATTAATTGCTTTTTCAAACCTTTAAACTTCAAATCAGAGCTATAAAACTCCAAGTTCTTAGTCAGTAGCCAAAATTTGCAGTCGTTAAAAGCAACTTTTGAAAAGTAGTTAGTGTCTACAGTATACATTTGGCTACTGTAGCAATTGATTACTTTTCAAAGCCATTCTCAAAAGTTAGAACGTAGCTAAAAACTACAAAGTAGATTTTGCTTCAAATATAACATTGTGATGAAAATATTTTAAATTCTTTTGAATACACTTCAGAATTTAAGAAATTTCAACCCTTATTTTTATTATCAAAGAAAAAATGGTCATTAAACCAAACGAAAGTCGTAAAATTTAACTCACTGAAGTGTGCTCCAAATTTTATCAATGAATTTCCTTCCTACTCAAATATTTTCTTTATCAGTCAAACCACCCTTTTTTCTTATCATTATATAATATTTATTGATAGATACCGAGACTGATGGAGTTCAAGATTATGAGTTCTTCCTTGGACGTTCTCCTGGTATTCAATTGAGAGTTCAAGCACAGGATGAAGTTCAAATCGCATTGACACCATTTGACTTCCCATGGACACCAATGATTGAAATTTTCATTGGTGCTGGCAACAACACAAGATCAGTTATCAGACGCAATCAAGAAACAGATGTGGTCACAGTTCCAACACCAGGCATTATCAGAGCTGGTCAATGGAATGGATTTAGAGTAACTTGGGCTAATCATGCAATTCTTGTGTGGAGAGAAGGTGAAGAATGGCCTTTTATGGGTTTCACAATGATCGACTTTTTCCCTGTCAATTTTTATGGTCTAAGATCTCCGTAAGTTGATCAGAAAAATTTTCATAGCAAAGATGCTAAAAATTTTGTTCTTGTAGATTAAGTCGAGCATCATGGACTGTGCAACCAATCGATGGAATTGCTCCAGCAATTAGCGATGAAAAAATTGAGTTGTATTTTACTAATAATTAAATTTTTAAGATTCAATGTAATTTTTGTGAAATTTTCGAAAAAAAATTTCAAATTTAAACCAAAAAATATTTTAAATATATTTTTATTTTTGAAACTTTGATCTTTTCAGTTAAATAACTTTTAGCCTTTTAAATTATTTATTTTAAAACTTTTTTGGACTCGAATATGTACAAATAAGATGAAGAAATATGCATGTAAAATTTTCTTCTCACTCATTTTTACAGGCAAAAATAAAGAAGAAAGAAACAAAATGTGCGCATATTTCTTTTTATTCGCACATTTTCCGACCCTAAGAATTTATTTTCACATCTCGAAAATTTGTGCTTCAAAAATTTTGCTGATTCACTTTGATACGCTTGCTATAAATGATTTCCGTTCAGCTTTGAACTTTTTCTTATCTTTTTTATCTTATCTAAAAATTTTAAAGGATTTATTTTAAATCTCAAGTAAAATTTTGATTTCTTTCTCTTCAGTTTCAATTAAGTGTTTCAAAGATGAAGTTTGTTATTGCAATTTTAGTTTTATCACTTTTTGGTTTCTCCTATTCACAATCAATTGATTGTGTTTATTCAACTACAGTTATAAATAATGTTCAACATTATTCTTGTAATTTAGAAATTGAAAATCCAAATGGTTTTGATCAATTTGATTCTATTCCTGGGACACATTTAGCAGGTTTGGATTTTGTTAGAATTTTTAAAATTTTTTGACCTTTGAAATTGTTCAAAGATTAAATTTCAAAATTTTCTAGGTCGCACAAATGCCGATGTGACTCACATTTCTCACTATCATGGCTCAACAACTATTGTTCCACAAATTATTTGTTCACAATTTCCAAATCTCGAATTTATTAACTTTGATGGTTTTGGTGTCACAACTTTAACTGATACTTCTTTTGGTGGTTGTCGTAATGCAAGATCAATAAATTTGTTTGCAAATCTAATAACCGAAATTTCTGAAAATGCTTTTGTAAACAATGTAAATGTGACTTTTATTGATTTAAGTGGAAATCAATTAAGAACTTTGCCTGAACATTTATTCGCTAATCAACAACAGCTTGATATGCTTGAACTAAATAACAATACATTCACTGAAAATTTTCCAGCTGGAATTTTTAGAAATTTAGTGAATTTGAGAATTCTTTTGCTAAATGATTGCAGATTAACCGCAATAAACCCAAATTGGTTCACAAATCTTGAAAATTTATTCATGCTGAATTTATATCGAAATCAATTTCTTGAAATTCCTGAAGATTCATTTGTTGGACTTGAAAATTTAAATATTTTGAATTTGAATCAAAATAATATTCAAGCAATTCATCCAAATGCATTTAGAACGCTCAGCAATCTACATGTAATTTATATGGAAGAAAATCAACTTACTGAACTTCCTGTAGGTGTTTTTGCTCCATTTACAGCAATAAATTATATTGATTTGAGACTTAACAGAATCAAAACTGTTAATAGAGACAGTTTTGGATCTTTGAGCGGTTTAGGAACACTTGATTTAGATTTTAATGTTGTCAATGCAATGGATGAAAGAATTTTTAGAGAAGCTGATGCTCTTTATCTTTTCTACTTTGGAAATAACTTATGTGCAAGCGGATTTTTCAATAATTTTGTTGGAAATCGTGATTTATTTTTGTCAAGATTGACAAGATGTTTCAGAAATTTTGAATTTACAGTTGGTGAGTTGAAAATAATTTAAAAATTCTTTTCACAATCATTAATTTTTATATTCTAGAAACTGTAACTGATAGTGAAAATTCAAATTATCAATTCTTCTCTGGACCAGCACCTGGCATACAACTTCGAGTAATGACAACAAATGAAATTCACATTGCGTTGACACCATTTAACTTCCCTTGGATACCAATGATTGAAATTATCATTGGAGCTGAAAACAATACAAGATCAATTGTAAGAAGAAATCAAGAAACGGATGTTGCTGTTGTGCCAACT
The DNA here is from genome assembly GCA_014622435.1 of Polypedilum pembai. Lineage (NCBI taxonomy): Eukaryota > Metazoa > Arthropoda > Insecta > Diptera > Chironomidae > Polypedilum > Polypedilum pembai. The sequence goes on from JACWBX010001482.1 coordinate 19,538, forward strand.
CCTGGAATTTTGAATGAAAACTTTTGGAATGGATTTAGAATCACTTGGGCTAATCATATTATTTTAGCATTTAGAGAAGGCGAACAATTTCCATTTTTGGCCTTTACTATGTTTGAATTTTTCAATGTTAATTTTTATGGATTGAGAACTCCGTGAGTATTTTTTTATTTATTTTTTTAATACTTAATATCAGAGAAAAGGCTGTTTTGCATTTTATCAAAGTTTAAAAATTTGAAAAAGTTGAAAAAAGTAGTGGACAAATCATTTTGCTTGCGGCACATTAAGAACAAAACTTTTCCTTGCAAAGCAAAAACAATATTATTTTGTACTTACAAAATTTTCTCGCTGTACATCAATGTGGTGTGATATACAGTGTAAAAAGAGCTAAATAGATAATATTAATAAAAAGTTTAGGAATTAAGAAATTCCAGGAAATTTTTCTTTTCTGGCCTTTATTTCTCATCTCTAAATGTTTTGATTCCTGGGAAATTATAAACACCTATTATTAATAAATAAAAGTAATTCTAAAAGACGAGAGATATTCTTAAGCTATATTGTGCTTTAAAATAAAATTCTGTTAAACTAGATGCCAAGTACCCATTTACGGATTGGTGTACTTAAGCGCATTTTTGGCGCCCAGATCAGTGTTTGTTAACAAATTACAAGATTAACAAATTCGTTTTCATAAACAGAAGCTTAAGCCTTGATTACAATTTTCACAGCAATGTTGAATTGACAAATTTCACGTTTAGTTGTCAGCTGTTTAATTTTATTACACCAATTAGAACTGTTGTAACTATATCAAAACAAAGCAAGTTTCCAAATGCTTCTTTGAATACCAATTATATTGACCTAATCATAACAAATTTACAAAAAATTTCCATCGAAATTAACTTTGCATTTATTTACATTAAAATATGAAAATTCAATGTGTGAAAATCGTATTATTTGTCAAAATCATTAAAAACGATTAAGATTTACAAATTTATTATTTATTATTTAAAGAAAATTCTATTTGTGTAAAAATAACGGTTCAGTTGAATTTGAAATTGGCGCGAAAAAAACGCGTCGCCGCAAAAAAATTTTTCTTTACAATTTTCAATTTGGAAATTTTATTTCGCAATTTTTCGAGTAATGCAACTAGCAAGAGCTTTTTAATTAGCCATCGCCGCACTAACTTTTTAACACAAATCAAACACAAAAAGCCGCAAGTCTCTAGCTATTATAGTTTTCGAGATCTCAGAGAGATGCCCGGGAACCAGCCAACCAGCCAGCCAGCCAAAGTGAATGTATAAGCTGCCTTTTTGTTACCATAAATGCGCTAAAAAGTTTCGACTCTTGATAATAAAACAAATTAAAAATCAAATTCATTGAATGACTTGCCAAAAATAATTAATATGAAAGAAAAACAACATTTCTGTTGTTACAAAAAACTTACAAGTTTTCAAATCAATTTAAAAATATTGATGATTAAAAATGTTTTACTAAATTTTAAATTTATAATCTTTCAACAATTTTCAAAGCAATAATCCTAATTAATTAAAAATATTTCAAAAGTCTTCTGTGGCTTTAAAATTTAAGCAATTTTTCTTAGAACCAAAAAATTTTAAATTAAATTAATTGATGATTGTTTCGAATTCAAATTTCATTAATATTTAATAAAAGTAAGAGCATAAATTTCAATTACTAAAACATGACTTTTTGATTTTAGTGAAAACAGAGCATCTTGGACAATTCAACCAGTAGATGCTGATGAATTAGGAATATCACCTGCTGCACTTTGAAAATAAACTTCGCAATAAAATTTTTGACATGATTTTTGATTGATAAGATAATAAAATTTTAATCATTTTGATAAAGTTTTGGTGCATTTGTACTGTTCTAATAAAATGATTTAAAATAAACTTATCACTAAAATAAAAAAAAAATTTAGTCTATCATTTGTGATTATTTGTATTGATGCCCTAGTAACCAAAAATACGGTACACTTTCCGTTTACTTGCTTTTAGCGCGCTACAAGCAAGTAAACGGAAAGCGTAAAGTATTTTTGGCTGCACGGGATAATGTTCACTTAAATTAAAATTTTCCATTCTTAAAAATTTTAGTTCTTCTGCTACCATGAAATTAGAACATTTTTTTAAATGAAATTCTTGTCCAAAAGCTTAAAGCAAAATTTCTTTCATCGTTGCAGAATAAATTTAAACTACAATAAAACTTTTGTTAGCTCTAAAGTGGTAATTTTAGTTCAAATCAAAATTTTAATAAATAATTTTTTTGACAGTTTATAATTCAATTTAATTTTCAAAAAATAAAAAAAAAATAGGGTTCGGAATTATGCAGATAAGAAGAAGAAGTATGCGCATACTTCTTGTATTTTTGTATGGTAAAATCAATAAGAAGAAGAAAATTATGCGCATACTTCTTCTTCTTATCTGCATAATTCCGAACCCTAAAAAAAATAATAATTTTCTTATCTTAGTTGCTTCCTAAAAAGCTTTTTATCATAACGGACTTCCTAAATAGATTTCAAAGTTCTTTTTTCTATGCAATCACATCATCATAACAAAACACAGTAAAAATAGCAAACTCACCTTTTTCTTTTGGAATTTTCATTCATTCACAATTGCATCATGCAAAATCTAATCTTATCAAAACATTTCAAATTCTGTTTGATAAAAATCTTTTTAAATCAAAAAATTTTCCCATTTATTTCCATTCAGTCTATATCAATCAAACAATGAATATCAAATTTTTATTTTTTCTTTTCTTTTCTATAAATTTGTCTCATACACAACACATTGAGTGCGATTATCGAATACTTGGTGCTGGTTATTCGTGTCATTTGATAATTTATAATGAACAAGGTTTTGATAATTTTACTGATATTTTGGGCGAACATTTAGAAGATCGAAATGATAGTGATGTCACTTCAGTATATGCTTTGGAAGGATTAACTCAAAATGTACCTAGAATATTGTGTGAAAAATTTTCTGCTTTAATTTTGATTGATTTTAGTAATTTGGGGATCGAAAAGGTGACTAAAGAGGTGAGAAATATTTATAACAAGGTTAAAAATATTTAACTAACTTAGAAAATATTAATAAAATTTTGTATATGACAAAGCTGAGTTAAAATTTGTTTAAATACTCAGCTTTACTTCAGAAACAGATTTACTTAATTGCTTAAAAGAAAAATAAACACTTTAAAAAGTTGCTAAAAGTAAATCGTAGAAATCGCTTTGTTTTCACCCTTAAAAAATCAAAGAAATTTTTTTGTCTTCTTAAGCATAAAATTTTTAATTATGAAACTTTTCTTCTAAACAAGGAATGTGAACTCTTGTTAATTTAATAACTTTTCTATTATTTTGTTAGAATTTTCGATTTTTTGTTAAAATTTTGTTATTTTGATAGAGTTCACACCCCTTGATTCTAGATTATTATCAAAACTAATTTTTCCTTATAACAGTCTTTCAGGAGATGTTCTAATCTTGATTGGTTAAGATTATGGAATAATCAAATTCAAGAATTACCAGAAAATACCTTTGACAATAATTTGAGACTGACTTATCTTGATTTGGATGGAAATGGATTGACTAGCATTCCAAAAGATATTTTTATAAATTTAAATTCATTAAGAGAACTTGAATTGAACAATAATCAGTTTGGAAACCTGCCAAGTGAAATTTTCAGAACACTAGTGAATTTAAGAAGTTTGGATTTAAGTAACTGTCACATAAGTGAACTCAATCCTCGTTGGTTTACGAATTTAACAAATTTAATTCAACTCAAACTTTATTTTAATGAATTTTCATCAATTTCTGAAGAAGTTTTTGAGAATTTAGAAAATTTAGAAATTCTCGATATAAGTCAAAGTTATCATGAAAATGGAATTGAAAATATTCATGATTTTGCTTTTACTTCATTAATTAATTTAAAAAGTTTGTCTATGAACAACATAAAGCTTCAAATGATGAGCCCAAATTGGTTAAAAAATACAACAAAATTAGAATCAATTTATTTAAATTTCAATCAAATCAATCACATTCCACCTCAAACATTTTCAAATCTTCCACTGTTGACTTCACTCAATTTTTGGGAAAATAATCTAAAAATTTTAAGACGAAATTCTTTTGGAAATCTTGAAAATTTAAGAATTTTGGATTTTGACAGCAATCAAATTGAAGCAATTGATAAAGAACTTATAAATGATGCTGTAGAACTTTTCACATTATATTTTGATTTTAACATTTGTGCAAATCGATTGATGGGAAATTTTTTGGATAATCGTGAAGAATTCATGAAAGAACTTGAAAAATGTTTTGAAAATGCTGAACTTGCTAATGGTAAGAGAAAAAATTTCAATTTTAATTTTAAACCTTACCTAAATTTTTTTTAAACCATAAAGATGGTTTTACGTTTCCAAATCAACCTTATGAATTCTCAACAACATCATTACCAGGAGTTAACATTAAATTCAACTCAGAAAAAGAAGTTCAAATCGCATTGACACCATTTAACTTCCCATGGACACCAATGATTGAAATTTTCATTGGTGCTGGCAACAACACAAGATCAGTTATCAGACGCAATCAAGAAACAGATGTGGTCACAGTTCCAACACCAGGAATTATCAGAGCTGGTCAATGGAATGGATTTAGAGTAACTTGGGCTAATCATGCAATTCTTGTGTGGAGAGAAGGTGAAGAATGGCCTTTCATGGGTTTCACAATGATCGACTTTTTCCCTGTCAATTTTTATGGGCTTAGATCTCCGTAAGTTGATTTAAAAGTATTTTAAAGTTTAGTCAAAAATTTTTTGAGGACCTCAAATTGAAGTTATTAAATTAGATACCTAAATAGTTAGTTTTTATAAAAAAGTACACTTTATGTTAGTTTTAAGTAGGCATCTACTACATTGTTTTTGTAAAAGACAGTTTAATTGAAAATAAGATGAATTAATTTTATTTTTATTTTTTTCAGACACCATACATCATGGTTCATTCTTCCACTTCAGTGAAATAAGAAATAAAATAGTTCTTTGAATTTCTTTTAATTTGTATATTTTCATTAAGTGGAAATAAAATTTTATTTTAAATATAAAAACTTTTATAAGTAAAAAACAAGTAAAAATATTTTGAGCTTTTATTTATTTTTAATCATGACCTGCCTTACAAAATACTTAAAACACTTTGAAGGATTTCGTGCTTATCAAAAAAAAAAATTTTTTGCGACTTATTTTATTTTAATCCTTTCATTTTGCAATCTTATCAAATTTAATGATAACATTTTTTATTATATACTTGAGGTTACGCACAAAAAAAAAACTTCTTCAGTTTAGTCTACAAAAATATTTCAAACTGAAATGAAGCTTCAAGTCTTCTTTTTTGTTTTCTTTATTTATTTAAAATTTTCTAATTCTGAGTCAATCAGCTGTAATTATTTAATCACAAATACAAATTATAAATGTAATTTGAACGTTGCAAATGTGGATGGATTTGATGATTTTGAGAAAATTGATGGTGTTCATACTGATGGATTTTCCAATGAAAATGTGACCGAAGTGCGAAGATTTATAGGATTAACTTCAAATTTACCCAGAATTATTTGTAATTCGTTTAATAATCTAGAGGTGAGTAAATAATTTTCATTACTTTAAAGCTTTTATAAAACAATGAGTGAATTAAAAAGAAAAATAAAACAGAAGAAAATATTCAAGAAATTTAAATTAGTCGATTGAAAAATTTGTTTTATCAAGTTGAAAAACTAGAAACCGAGCAGTAAAAAAGCATTAGCTTTGTCTACTCTAAATAACAAACAATGCTCAATTTCAGTACAAAAATTCTTTAAATTTGCTAACTAAAATCACTTAAGTACTCTTGTAAAATATTATCATTTCTTTTAGTATATCAAAATTCTAAAAGGAATTCAAAATTGAGAAGTTTTACAAAAAGTTACCAGTGTCAATGTTTTTATAGCTTTTAAAAGTTCTCATGCCTTCTTTAATTTATTTTTTTTAGATTTTAGACATGAAAAGTTTCATGATCACAACAATTTTACCATCATCATTGGAAAGTTGCTCAAAACTTCTTTATCTTGATCTTTATAACAACAGAATTACAAATATTCCACCAGCACTTTTTTCTCAAGTTTTAAATCTACAATATTTGGATCTTGATGGAAATCAATTGCAGTCACTTGATGAAGAAACTTTTAATTCTCTTACAAATCTTCAAACACTTTTTCTTCGTAACAATCCATATAATTCTAATTTTCCAAGCAGACTTTTCAATAATTTAAGAAATTTGCAAATTCTTTACATTAGCAATTGTCGAATTTCGTCAATTGATTTGAACTGGTTTGAAAATTTACAAAATTTGAAACAACTTCAAATTTACGACAACTTTTTAACTTCTTTGCCATCAAATGTTTTTGATAATCTTCAAAATTTAAATGTTCTTGACATTGGTGTTAATGAAATTTTACAAATTGAAAGCAATACTTTTGAAAAACTCACAAATTTGACAACACTCACAATGGATCGAATGAAGATTACAAAAATTGATGAAAATTGGTTTAGAAATTTGCAAAATTTAACAACACTTCATTTATATATGAATAAAATTGAAAATTTAAATGGAAAAGAATTTGAAAATCTGGAAAACCTTGAATACCTTTATTTAGCTCAAAATTCAATTAATTTTATCGCTGCTGAAACTTTTGCTAATCTTCGAAATCTTCAATATTTAAATTTAAACAACAACAGAATCACAAATTTGCCATCAAATTTATTTCAAAATTCTCCAAATCTACAATTGGTTTACTTTGATTTCAACTTTCTTCAAGATTTGCCGCTAGAAATTTTTAAAGAAAATTCAAATCTGCTAGTTTTGTCAATTTATGCAAACAATTTGAGAACTTTAAATCGAAAATCTTTTGGTGGACTCGAAAATTTACTTTTTATGGATTTTTCTGAAAATTTTGTGAATGCAGTTGATGAAAAAATAATTTTTGAAGCTGAAAATTTGATGATTTTGTATTTTATGGCAAATGATTGTGCAAGTGGAGTTTTTGTAAATTTTCAAAATGGACTTGAAAGATGTTTTATGAATTATCAATTTTATTTTGAAACAATCACTGGCGTAAATGAAAACTATCAATTTCATTTGGCACCTAATCCTGGAATAAATCTTCGAATTCAATCACAAGAAGAAGTTCAAATCGCATTGACACCATTTAACTTCCCATGGACACCAATGATTGAAATTTTCATTGGTGCTGGTAACAACACAAGATCAGTTATCAGACGCAATCAAGAAACAGATGTGGTCACAGTTCCAACACCAGGAATTATCAGAGCTGGTCAATGGAATGGATTTAGAGTGACTTGGGCTAATCATGCAATTCTTGTGTGGAGAGAAGGTGAAGAATGGCCTTTCATGGGTTTCACAATGATCGACTTTTTCCCTGTCAATTTTTATGGGCTAAGATCAATGTGAGTAAAATTTTTGTTGAGAATATTTGAAAAATTTAGTATGAAGAAAAATTATTAAAATGACAAAAAGTTGAATTTCATAAAACGACTTCAATTTTGACAATAAAAATTTTTTTAAAAAATGTTAAATGAAAAATAATAATTTTATCCGGAAAATATTTTATGAGCTAAAAATATAATATTTTTGCTGCATAAGTCATTTATTGAGAAAATTTTTGTGTTTTTACTTGTAAAAATGTATTATATTTTATTTTATTTTTAGATTCACCAATGCTACTTGGAGTCTTCAACCTATAAATTAAATTAATACAAAAATTTTACTCTAAAGCAAACAAAACAACAAAAATTTTCTTCTTCATGAATCGCGTGATTTTGTCACGTTCTTATCAGGCTAATATCATAATCCTATAACAATTTCTTGATAACTAAAACACGAAATCATCAAGGAAATTTAGAGAAAATGAATGGAGCAAGTCATATTTGATAAGAAATTAATCACAATTCATTCATGAGTTTTTAACTTTGTTGTTTGCCATTGTAAGACATATATTGAGTTAAAAAAAATTTATTTAAAGAAAATTAGCTTAAATTTTTTAAAAATTTTTATTTAAAATTTTGCAATTAGTCACTGGAATTATAGCTTTAATTTTGTAAATCTTCAGGCTAGGGAAAGTGTCATTCCTGTATTTAAAAAAAAATAAAAAGTAAAACGCTTTTTTTGATAATTTCCTGCTTTTAAGTATTTCTTCCACATTTCAGAAATATTAAAGGATATAAACTCTTTTTAAATTAATAATATAAATAAATTAATGTTGTCTAAACTACCAGATACTAGTAGTTACCAGTTGCTACTAGTTACTTCCAGCTGATAGTAATTATATACTATTTTCTTTAAAGTATATTTTAATGTTTAAGTACTCAACATTAAGTGCTTGATTGAGTGTTATGATAATTTTCTTAATATTTTTTTGTTAATTTGATAGAGTCTTTTTAGAAAATATGCTGTTAAAACTACAATTCAGTTTACATGTTTTAAATTTTATCCTATTGTTAATCACCATTTGAGAAAACTTAGTTTCGGCATTATGCAGGTAAGAAGAAGTATTATGAGCATAAATATTTTCTTCTTATTCATTTATTCAAGGGAAAATCTGGTCCGCGTAGTTTTTTACTTTTCTGCATGATGCCGAGTTTTAGGGAAAACTTAATTTTTGTTACCTTAGTTCATATCTGTAATTTTAAGTTTATCTCCTAAAATTGTCTTATCTAGTCTGTTGCCATATCCTCAACCACTCCATATTCAATACTGTATCTCAACACTTGAGATTAAAAAAATTATTACTCAATTAAAAAATTTTTTCTACAGTTATTTCGTGTCTTTAATTCAGTGCAGTTCCGAAAAAGTAATTTTCTTTCAAGATGAAGTTACAACTATTTTTCTTTTATATAATTTTTGCTTTAATTTCATCATCAACATACGCTCAAGAATCTTTCATAATTTGTGATTATTTCGATTACTTTATCAACAACACTGAAGCTTATGCATGTCACCTTCGCATTCAAAATCCCAATGGCATTGAATTTAACGAAATTGCTGGTGATCATTTTCCATCAATGACAAATTCTGATGTTCTTGCTGTAATTACTTTGATTGGCTCAACAACAATTGTACCACAAGTTATTTGCAATCAATTTCCAAACATTGAAATTCTCGACCTTTCATTTTTATCAATTACAACAATCACAGCAACTTCATTTAGTGGCTGTCAAAATATGCATTGGCTTCGTCTCTATTTTAATCGCATTTCAACAATGCCTGCTAACACTTTTGCTAATAATCCAAAATTGACTTTTATTGACATGGACAATTTGGGACTAACTTCGATTCCTGAAAATTTATTTTCAAATTTAGTCAATCTTGAAACTCTTGAACTTTCTGGCAATCAACTTGAAACACTTCCAAATGGTCTTTTTAGAGCATTAACAAGGCTTCATACACTTTATTTGAGCAGCTTAGGTTTGAGAGAAATCAATGAAGAAATTTTTACTGATCTTGAAAGTCTATCTTATTTAACATTATACAACAATTTACTCACAAATATTCCCGAACGACTTTTTGAAAATTTAAGATCACTAGAAATTCTCGATTTGGGAAATAATGAAATTGGTGAGGTAATGCCGGATGGAATTTTTGCAAATTTAAATTATTTGAATAGTTTGTCATTGGTTAACGTTCGAGTTAGAAATTTGCGACCTGAATGGTTCAATAATTTAAGAAATCTTCATCAATTGTCACTGGCTAACAATAACATTGATCAACTACCAAGAGCAGTCTTCAATGGTTTAGCAAATATTGAAAGAATCAGTTTTTGGAACAATAGAATAAAGACAGTTGATAGAGATGCATTTGGTAGTGTTGAAACTTTGAGATATCTTGATCTGGACATGAACGTTGTGAACTCAATGGACCAAAGATTATTTAATGACAGTGTAAATTTGCAGTCACTTTATTTCAGTAACAACCTTTGTGCTAGTGGTTATTTCTTCAATTTTCAGTCGAATAGAGATAATTTCATTCAAAGACTTGGAAGATGCTTTAGGAATTATGGTTTTACTGTTGGTAAGTTTTCTTTAGCTTTGAAAAACCGAAAAAAGTTTTAAAATAAACTAAAACTTATGAAATTTTAAAAATTTATCCAAACTACTCATTAATGTATTTTAATTTTTTCAAAGGAAAAGAACTTGTGCAAAGAATAGTAGCAGAAATTCATAAAAAGTCAAGGCCTGAGAACTCTTCAATCATTTTAAAATCAATTTGAACTCGATTTGAAATTTGTGATCCCAATTTGATTTTCGTTTGATTTTTTAAAACGGATCAAGGAGTTCTCAGGCCTTGTAAAAAGTTGTATAGAGTTGAAATTCTTTCTCCTTGAAATTTTAAAAAATATATTCATAATGTATTAAACTAATGTAATTTTATTTTTTAGATATCGACACTGACATTGCCAATGCTTATCAATTTTTCATAGCACCAAATCCTGGAATTCAACTTCGTGTTACATCAAGTGAAGAAGTTCAACTTGCTTTCACACCATTCAATTTTCCATGGATACCAATGCTTGAAATTATCATCGGTGCTGCCAACAATACAAGATCAATTATCAGAAGAAATCAAGATGAAGAAGTTGTTGTTGTGCCAACACCAGGCATTTTAAGAGAAGGTCAAATGAATGGATTTAGAATCACTTGGGCTCACCATATTTTATTAGCATTTAGAGAAGGCGAAGAATTTCCATTTTTAGCTTTCACAATGAGAGATTTCTTCAATGTCAACTTTTATGGACTTCGATCACCGTAAGTTTAAACTTTTGATGTTGAAAATTGCAAAAGTTGAGAGTAGAAGTTAAAATGGCAAATTTTTGAAATGAAATTTTTATTCCATCTTTAACATCTACTCCAAGTTTTTCAATTTATATATTTCTTCAGTTTGATCTTAAAATTTTTCAGGACAACACGAGCAAGTTGGAGTATTCAACCTATTGACAGAGAAGATCTTCAGTCAACACAATAAAATTTTTATCATAAGCATTTTAAATAGTTAAAAAAAATTTAAAAATTTAATTGATGAAAATTATTTTTGACCTTTTCATCTCTATTTAAAAATTGTTCATTGAACTTCCGTGAATTGTTTGATTCAATAAAATTGAACAAGGTAAAAAAAAATTTATAGGAAAATCTTACAATACTTAATTTATAAACAAACCCTTAAGCTTTTATCTGTTCTTTTTGATAACTTTAGAAAACTTAAACTTCAAGTAAATTTTTATTGTTCAAGTTTTACACAAGCTTTTTACAGCATCTTATCAACAAATTGATTTGATAAAAATTTATCAATTTATTACGTAGATAAAAAGTCTTATAAAACTCAATGCCAAACATCAAATTTTAACAGTCATTGTGAGTGAAATGAAAATTTTAGCAGTAATTTTGTTATTAACAACAGCAACAGCTTCTGCTGAAATTATTGGTCATTTTAAAGGCCATATCGTTCATCATTTTAGTTTGGAAATCCCATCGGACACATCAATTTATGATTTTGATAGAGATGCAAGAATTATCAATGGCAGTGATGCACAAAGTGGTCAATTTCCTTTTGTAGCTCGACTTTCAATTGCTCGCACTACATCAGGATCAACTTGCTCCGGTTCACTTATTTCACCTCACTATGGACTTTCTGCTAGTCATTGTGTAACACCAAATCCAGAAACAATCACAAATGTTGGATTTTTAATTGGAACAGTCAACAGAAATGTTCCAGGCACAATTGTAAATGCAGCTGACTTTTGGTTCGTCGAACAACCAGCAACACTTGTTCGTGACTTATCAATGTTTCGTTTTGCTGAACCAATTCAGCAAACTCCAATGATTGATTTTATTCGTCTTCCAGCGAGATCACAGCAATATTATGAATGGATTGGTTGGCCAGTGACATTGATTGGCTGGGGACGTGATAATACTGGATCTGGTGCAATTCACAAACAATTTGCACATTTCAGAGTGCTTGCAAATAGTGTGTGCAGTGCTAGATTTACTGAATATGAAATTTGTTATGTTGATGATGGAACAATGAGCATGAGCCAACCTGGAGATTCTGGTAAGTTTATTAAACTTTAAAAAAATTCTATAAATATTTAATTTTCATTTAATTATCGTAGGTGGACCTGTGATTGCTTTTGAAAATGGAGTAATGACACAAATTGGAGTTCATGCAGGTCGAAGAACTGTCAGTGGTATTTCCTTCCAGAGTGCAGTGCGCTTGTCACATACATTCTTTTTAGACTGGATCGAAACTTACTCTGGAGTAAGAATTCGTGATTATTAAAAAATCATTTATGACGTAATTGATAAGATGAGATAAGAAATTTCTATTTTAAAAAACAATAAAGAAATAGTGCTTGAACTCAGAAATATTTGGGATTTTTTTGTTATTGATATTTAATCAATTGTATCGTTTTTATGTTGGTAAAACAAAATATAATTTATTTTTAGCTTTTGCAAGTTCTGAGAACTGAAAAATTGAATGAGAAAATTTCATTTTACTATATCTGTTGAACTCGGTTGAAGTTGAACAAAAAAGAAATTGCTATAGTTTATATCAAAAATTTTTTATTGAATCCGTTTTGATTTCTCTGTACAAATAAAAGAAATCAAAGAGTTTTCATGTCTTGACTTAATATTAATAAGCAAAAATGAAGTAAAAATGTTTTATATTTCTATAAAAATTTTATTTATTTCAATATCTAATTTACACAAGAAAGAAAGAAATTATTTCAATATAATTCAATTATAAAACTTATGGTAAAAAAGTCACCAAATTCATCATTAAACATTTTTTCACCAGTTAAAAATTTTCCAGTTGGCAACATAAAAATCAAATTTCTTTTTTTATCGTAAGTGAAATTGAAGTCCATTCTACCAGTATAAGGACATGGCTTGAATGCTTGAGGAATTGACTTTTTAAATGTTTCAACAAATGCTTTAGCCATTGGGTTTGTATTTTTCTTGTCATTCATAAAATTACACCACTGTAAGATAAATGAGAAAATTTTAAGAATTTAAGCATAAGTTTAAGCTTTTTTTTTTAGAACCAAGTGTAAATTCAAAATGCTTTTTATACTTGTTTTATTTTTTTACTATAAATAGCAAAATGATTTTCTAAAAATTTCTCAAAAATTAGTCCTTTAAAATGTCCTTTAGAAACTTTTTGCCATTAGTTTTTTACCAAAAATCTTTTCAAAAATGTGTTTCGGATACAGTTACTGTGCATTTAATTTTAAAGACAATTTAGCTCAAAACTTTTGTTTAATTCGTAAAATTGATTTGAAATTTTTCGAGATCAAATTTATTAAATTTTTATAAGATTAATTTTTTTAACAAACACTTCACTGACGGTTAATATTGCTGTTTTTTAAAACTTACATTGATTTCTTTTGGTTCGAAAACTTTCTTTAAACTTTGATCTTCAATTTTATATAAATGATATTTGACCTAGAAAAATCAATTATAAAAAAGTTTAATTTAAATTTCAATTATACTAACAAAAAAGTTTTTAAGAGGTTTGAGTATTTCAACTTTGACGAAAACTCCTTGTTCCGTTACTTGACAAAGTTCTAGTTTTAAAGCTTCTTTGTTTGCAGTACAATTTTTTAAAGCTAAAAATCTCAAATCAATTCCATTTGCGAAATAAACCAGACCAAAAATTAAAACTGATCTTGTAAGTTTCATTTTTAAACATAAACTAAAAAAAATTTATGACAATATTTGTGTTTCATATGAAAATGATTAAAATATTCTAGTAAATTTTAAAATTGTTAAATTTTTGAATACCTTGGTAGAAATAATTATTTCAGATATAATTTAAATGAACGTTGTAGATAAAAAATAAATTTCATTGTTAAACAAAAAGTTTTATGAAATAAAGAACAATCTCGTCTTTCTAATATCAACTCCATTTATTATTAACTAAATTTGAACACCATAAAAAAGATTACGTTTTTCTAACAAATGAATGATTAATAAATGACGAAAATGATGATGAGAGGACAAAAAATTCCATTACACGATGACTGGACATAAAAATAAAATCCTCAGATGTGATTTCATCAGTTGATGATGTGCGTGTTAGGATTACAAAGCGGAAATTATTTGTCATGTTTCTATAACACACAAGGGTGGCAAAAATTCTTCCCCTAAGTAACTTCTTGTAAAATAAATGCAATATAAAGAGGCAGAAAAGAAAATCAAACAGGTTGTGGTGATGACATTTATCGAGACAGTGAGAGGATTGAAAAATATTGACAAGGTTTGATTTTGTGAATTTTTGACATTAATCGAAAGAGAAATAATATAGATTTAAGTTATATAAACATTAAAGATATGAAATTGCTTCAATATAAATTTCAATGTCAAAATTTTAAGGTATTCAACCGTAATTTTCGATATAAACATAATTATTTTTGAAGATATTATTTAAGTACGTTACTGATAAAATTTGATATAATGTAATAGAAGCTGTTCAATATAAAGAATGATAAGCAAAACAAAATTGTCATTAAAAGGAAAGTTTTAAAATTTTGTGATATTTTTGACAATTTAATAAAAATTTGCGATATTTCGAAAAATTGTTCAATAAACTTCTTAAACCTTGCAAGCAAGGCTGAGACACTTATTATTTTAGTTAATAGTTAATCCTTAGAAAATATTTTCATAAAATAGATTAAAATTTTCTTAAATTTTCCTTAAATCATTCAAAAGTAACTATTTTTTCTCTCATTATTTGTTATAATTTATGATGCAACAATGACGGTAACAAAAGAGACAAACAAATTTTAAACACAAAATCCTTTGAGTGACTTAACAATTTTTATTCAATTTTAAAGAATGAAAAGGAAGATAATGATGGAGAATTAATGAAGTGAAAAATGTAAAGATAAGATTCTTTTTGGATTGAGAAAATTTTAATGTCATATATTGTAAAATAAAAGTTATTATGGTCTACTAATAGACACTGCATCAATAATTTATATGTATTTTACGCAAAAAGATTTTTATTTTAAATTTTCTATTTTTCTTTATTGAAGTTCATTTAGACCAAATTTAACTTCTACTGAGTTATATACTACTCTGAAATTGCCAAAATTATTTCAATAATAATTTCAATTCCTCTGATTATTAATTAGTTCTTTTGTCCTACTACATTGTCTAAAGATACATTTTATTCTGACAAATTAGAAACCAAAGTTTTCTTTCTAAGTCTTCATTATTTTCATCGTTAAGTGTTATGCGATAATAAATTAATTGCACCTTACAAAATATTGAGCATCATG
Source organism: Polypedilum pembai (assembly GCA_014622435.1). NCBI lineage: Eukaryota > Metazoa > Arthropoda > Insecta > Diptera > Chironomidae > Polypedilum > Polypedilum pembai. Next base: position 34,914 of record JACWBX010001482.1, read on the forward strand.
GTATGTTCTGTAGTGAAATGTTCTTTAACAAATTAGTAAAATTTTCAAGACCTTTAATTCATTTTTGCACCCTTTTTAAATGTGTAAACCTTGAAGAAAATGTTCAAATTTAAATTCTTTAACCCAAATATCTCATTACTAAAATTTATCCTTTAAAACAACTTGTAAAAGAGCAAAATCATTAAAATTCATTAGACATGATGACAGTACGAACAAGTTGAATAAAAAAAAACAGAGCAGACGCAAGTTTTTTTTATCATTGAATTCATTTCAGAAGATTTAAGAGTGATGAGCGAGAGAGAGAGAAAAAAAGAAAAATATGAAAAGAGTTGCAAGTTGAATCATCAAAGAGAAGATAAAAAATCGATAAAATTAAAGTTCAAGCAAAAGAAATTTTTGCTGACACAAATTTTTTGTGTTTTTGCTTAAGTTTGCTTTAAATTAAGAAAATTTTATTTTTACTTATAATTAATTAATTAATTTTTCTCTTTAGTTATTATGTAAAGAAACAAAGAAACCTCAGCCCAAAAAGATTTCTCTTTATTTTCATTTCAATAGAAAAAGGCAAAAGAAAAGAAAAGCATCATTGTGGGCTGGAGGCTCCGCCTTTTCATTATTTTCAGCAAACATAAGAAAAACTCAAAGCTCAGCAGCTCAGCATTCATTGAAAACTCATACAAAAGACGACGAATGGAATTGTTTGTTGTTGATGAAAAGATGAGAAAAAGCAAGCTCAATAGAGTGAAATGAAATTGATTTTTTTCCTTTTTCTCTCTTTTTATGAAAAGGAAAATAAGCTTTTATCTAGAGCAGAAGCATGATGAAGCATAATCAATGAGAAATAAAGATTGAAAATAAAAAAAAAATGTTATTTTCATAATAGAAAAAGTATAAAAATATTTTTTATACATTTAATGATAAAAAAACTGTAAAGAAAATGAAAATGGTGAAAATTAATTGGCAGAAGAAAAATAACTTAGAACTTCATCAAAATATTACTAAAATAACAAAATATCAGAAAAATAGAAGATTATTTGAATAACATTTGAAATATGATGAAAATATTTTAAAAATTAAAAATATTTTTTGTTGAATTTTAAGATTTATATTGTAAAATTTTAAAAAAACTTAATGATTTGACTATGAAAAATTTTTAAATTAGTTGAAGTACTAATATTATTATAAATGAAAATCATTTATGAAATTTTGTAATAATTCAAACTAAAAATGATATTAATAAAAAATTAAATAAAATTTTGTAAAATCTTTTGAATTTTATGATATTTTATTCTCCCTTTAATATTAGCTCTCGTAAATATTAAAAAATTCTCTCAGAGAGTAAAATTATAACAGTTTTAATCTCTCTCTTTTTTCCTTTTCTCTCATTTATTTTTTCACTCCTAAAAAGAATCTTTGGGATTTTACCGTCGCTTTTTCATAATATTTTTGTACAGGAAAAAAATCAATGTTTCAGCTGATTTTGAGTGGGAATATTTTTATTTAAATCATTGATTGACATAATTTATTATTAAATTTTCCTACTTGATGATTTTATAAAATAAATTTAATAATGAAAATAATTTTTTATTACTATTGTGTTTTCAGAAGTATCAATTTTTACACAATAAATTTGAATTTGCTTTCAAAAGATGGTTAATAATTAATTAGTTGGTTAAAGTTAATCTTGCAAAAGTATTATACAAGGAAAAAGTTTTTAAACTGGCATAAAATTTGTACTAATAAAGCATATTCTTATGGTTGTAATAGATATTCAGAGACCTTCGACTTCTTTAACGATATGAATTTGTCTGTATCACATAAAATAAGAACAAAAGTTTAAAAGAAATTTTAAGACCTTAAAAACTGAAAAGCCAGGGTTAACAACAAAGAAAAATCTCCACAAAATTAACGTAAATTCCTAAGGGTGCGGTGCACAGAACATACGGAAATTCCACAGAAAATTCTGTGGAAAAATATGCGAAAATTCCACGGAATTTCCACAGAATTTTTCCGAAAATTCCACAGAATTATTCGCATGTATTTAGCATGCATCCAATAAATTCTGTGGAAATGTGTCACAACTCTATGTAACATTTCCGTGGAATTTTTTACGAAAAATTCTATGGAAATTCCGTGGAATATTCCGAAAAAGTTCGATTGAGTTGTGCATAAGGTTTTTGGTAAATTTTTATAGAAATTTCCTGAGAAATTCCACAGAATTTTTGTGGAATTTCCGTATGTTCTGTGCTACAGATTCAATTTTTAAGTGATTCCACATTTCCTCACAAAAAGTAACCGAATCCTCACATTTCCTCAACCGATCTCAAATTTGTTGTTAATCCTGGCTGTAAAGTTTCTTTAAATTATTTTCAAGAAATAAAAATGAAACCAAAGGTAAGGAACAAAAAGTGTCACTTTCTGACGTAGGGCAGTGACAAGGAACTCTATATATTCTCTGGGTGAGGATTGAAAAGGTCTCAAACTGCTTTTGATTCCACAGATGTGCTCAATGAAATGCCAACCACGACTCCTTTCTTTTATAAGCATACACTAATGCTGTATGCGCCTTTATTTATAATATCAAAGTAAAGGACAATGTACAAGAATTGAAATTAATTGTAATGAATTGTGCTTAGGCTGGATGGCATGTAATCAGATGAGATAAGGAAAAGAATATATCGATCTAACTCTTGATTCGATATAATTATAAATAATTTGGGATAAAAGATTCTAAAGACAAATATACATATTAATTTAGCTTTCTAAAATATTAAAATCTAATTCTTACAATTTGTGACGATCCCAGAAAATGTAACGTCCTATCTCAAACAGATCAGAAACTAAACTAATTAATTTTCTAATAACTATGTCTGCTCGGAGTGAGCAACTGCTCAATTCAAAAAACATAAATGCCGTTACACAACAAAGAAGTGTTATTACACTTTTTTTGAAGATATTTTTTCATTTCTTTCCTTTTGATTTTATATTTTTAAATTTTAAAAAGAAACTTTTCCTTAAAATTTAATAGAAAAAAGTTCATTGCTTCAACAATATTTCTTCAAATTTCTTCAAATGAACAATTTGTTTCTCAGTGCACAAAAATGTTCCAGTGACACATAAAATTTCGCTTTGAAATTGATTGCAATCAACTTCTTCATATTTTTATTGCTATTCTTCTGAAATAATTAAAAATATATAAAATTTTATAAGACAATTTAACATTTCCTTTCGTTCTTCTTTTGGACTTCATTGTGTCATTTTTATTTTATTTTATTTTTTTGTTTATATATTTTTTGTCCAAATATGGCGAAAATGTTGAATATATTGAATCATGAAGAGATAATTGTTCTACATTAAAGGCAATAAAATAAAGATGAAGAAAGGGAAAAAAAGATTTGTAAGTAACAAAAAAAATATTAAATTGACAAAAAAGATGATTTATTTTAGTTAATTAATAAAGTTTTATTAATTTTTTTTTATATTATAATTTCTCTGTTTTTAACGACGTACAAAACAATTAAACATTCATTTATAGGAACTTTAAAAATTATTCAATTTAATTTTTATTCGATCATTTTAAGAAAAAAAAATGAAAGAAATTTCTAACAAATTTATTGAAAATTTCATAATTTTAATGAAAAATGATGGAATTTAAAACATTTGTATAATATATGAAAACACATGCTTTATTTTAATAATTTTTATTTAAACTCGATAGAATTCTCTTTCTTTGAGTTTTGTTATCATAGTTGTCTACGTAGATCAACATGTAGATTACTCTTTATAGGTTATTTTTACTTAGATGTAGACAGATACAAAAACCAACGTTGTTTAATTTTTGAAGACCCACTGCATGAGAAAAGAAATAATGGAGTAAAA